>SZYD01002553.1:0-54183 GCA_009363875.1 Mikania micrantha
AGTAAGACTAGTTCTTAACACACCTTAGTGACAACAGGGTGACTATATGGAACAACAAGGAATGATAATCATGATAATGTAATTTCATGATAACAAGATCATTCACACCACAATTAACATAACATAATAAGACAAGATCTTATTTAACTTTTTTAACAACATTGAGAATAAACAACATTGATGAACACAATACAATTGATTACTATTGAACTGTCTGCATTATATCATTTCAACACATGCATGTATTCAAGTTTGATCATAGTAAGTCCCTTCACAAATGGCTGACCAGTTAGTTTGACGTGACTAAACCGACGATAGCATAGTGGGACCATAGGTCTGACAAACCTCTAGCTTGTACGGCTAGTATGTTGATTGTATTGATTCATTGGCCAGTAACGTATGACCGGTGACAGGGCGACGAACAGTCAGGGTCTGGAAAGCGACACATGCTGATATTAATCTATAGTTATAATTGTAATTAATCCATCGTTTCAGGTTGACTAATAGACTGAGGAATTTATTTTCTTTCATGTCATATTACTAGTAACCATTTCGATGAGGCCTACGGTAATACAAAGTGGTAGAGATAAATCGGATGCATTGTAATCTGATTATGTGAGGATTGCAATGGATTCCTTTTAGGTTCTATGCATTTCAAGTTGAGAACATATAACAATTGGTTAACTAACACTCTTATCTTTAAAAGTGATTAACAGTTAACCCACAAGCAATGGAATAATAATAAGGATCAGATTAAATTAATCCAATTTCCTTAACACATCGAGGGTTTATCAATACTTAGGTTTGATAACTAACCCCTCATATTATATTATTCTACATATGATTCAATGGGTGATGAATACAAACGGACGAGTGAAATGAAAATTGGGATCCATAGTAGTATTGCAAGTGGTATTAAGTTCTATTAGATATGTGGTGGGATGTTGGCTGGGGCTTGTTCCCCTACATATGCCCTATATTTAAGCATAGCTAATGGGATGAGATATCACTTGTAAATATAACTATGGAAAGGCCATTGAGTGAACGGGTGAATCAAATAACTTACTAACAAGAAGTATGACATTGTGATTGTGTATGTGAACATTTCAAGGCTTTCAAATATCAAACTTCTGAACAAACCAACCTAGTGTTAACTTTGTTTAAATGCATGTTTTCTCAGGTGACGAACATGTGTAATCATTATATATTCAAGGATATAGCTGTTGGACTTTTAGAAGACCTAGCTACTTTTGTGTCGTGCATGTTTTGGATTGACAAAACAGTGAATCATCTTTTGTATATCTTGTACAGTTACAAGATATAAACTCATTGATTCTTTTGATTAGATTTACTTAGTTAATTTGTGAGGAAACAATGTAATTTAACTTTGTAATTCTATTTCATTGTCATGTTAGCATTTCTCAGTTATATATCATGTGCTATGTAAACAATTTGATCATTTCGATTATCAAATGATATCGCGCCCCGAGAACTCTCCGCCCGACGGGAAAGTCGATCTAGCCCGCCGGCTCGGGTGTGACATTGGGAATTACAACCGTATACGAATTCGAATAAAATCATTTGATTAAATAATTGAGTTAATGGTAATAAATGAAATCATTTTATCAAAACGAAATCAAATTAAAACTATTTTGTAAAACGAAAACTAATTATTTAAACATTTCATGTCTTAAATATATTTTACGAGAAAAACTGAACATTTAATGATCGTTAAACGCGAAATAAGCGTAACCGAGCACACGGGAAAGACGCGGTTATAATAAGGAGGACCTCTTCTTCTTCTTCATTATTGAAGATCATTCTCTCTATCTAAACCCTATTTCCGCCACTTCTCTCACTCTAACTTCTCTCTAACTTATTTCACTCAAAACTAAACCATTTCAAGAGATCTTGGTGCCCAATCGTTCGGGTGATCGAGGAGAACAAGAACCCATGAAGAAATCTTGCTTTTAATCGGATTTTGAAGGTAAAAGAGGCGTTTTACTTTCTAGTATTTGCAGAAGATTTCATTCGGACATTGCTGATAAATTTTAACCAATTTTACGGTTTTATCCTTGTTAATTGGTTAGTACTAACCTGTGGAAGCCATGTACGAACTTGCAACAAACTAGGATTGAGGATGTGATGATGAACATCTTTGGGCAGCTTGGTTCGTGAGATGCTGGTGGCCGAACCCCATCTCGACCAAACATGCATGTAGCCACGAACCGCATAACAGCCGAACCCTATGAGTCACGAACCTAGGGTCAAGCCTGTGAGCTGCCGAACCTTGACATGGTGCGAACCTCTCAACCACCGAATCCTCATTGGGTTGAACCTGAGATGGACGAACCTAGAAGCCACGAACCCAATAGTTGCGAACCAAAGGTGGCCGAGTCTCCTATCCAGCGAACCCTAAGACTAAGAACCCTAAGCAGTCGAACCTATACCCACGAACCCACATACGGCCAAAACCAGAGCTTTTACTTGGCCGAACCATGAGATGGCCGAACCTAATGGCATACAAACCCTAGGGTGCTGAAACCATGGCAGCGAATCTAGGACCATCGTTGCAGCTATGGGGGCTGTCTAAACTAAGATATTCGAACTAAGAAGAATGGATACACTAGCACATGAAAATTAAGGATAAATGAAGGAACATGCATGCATGGATGTTTTAAGAACTACCACCATTTTCATAATAAGCATAAGTTTTAAATTATGGATTTTATGTGAATTGAATAACTTATGAAAATAACATAGTTTGATTTCCTAAAACTGATCAAATATGACAATTTAAGATATATAGGTTAACTTGAATCAACATGCATGTATGCAACTATGAATATATATATATATATATATATATATATATATATATATATATATATGTGTGTGTGTGTGTGTGTGTATGTGTATAAGGTTTACCACCTCTGCAACATGTATAACTTCTATGCATTCAATAAAACCATCATAAAGCAGTTGATTAAACTAACTAGTATTAAACCTATGTTGGTCGTACACCTAATAACTAGAAGACGAGCGGATATGAAAACTTAATGATGATCACACATAGACACTTATGAATATGAAACACGCGTTAAATACATGTTGTTAAAGTATCTTTTATTTCACATACGAGAGCACGCATTTTGCAAAACATTGAATCTAAGGCATTCAGGTGAGTTTTCATAACATCCTTTTTAAGTCATTTTGTTTTTAAACTCGGTGGTGGAACATGTATACCAGATTTAAATAGTATTTTGATAACACATGGGTGACACCTGGATTATCAATAGGATATTGATATTGTTGAATTGTTGTTGATTATGGATTGACATGGATTATCACAACTCCGTGAGTCATTGTTCATTGAGTTGACTTCGGTCCTCCGCAATGACTGAGTTACTGTTGTTGAGTTGACTTCCATCCTCCTCAGTGATTCCACTGTTGGTTGAGTTGACTACGGTCGTCCACAGTGCATCATATTGACACTTATGATTATTAGGAATGTCGTTGGTTGAGTTGAGTACGGTCCTCCGCGATGATTCCGCCGTTGATTGAGTTGACTGAGGTCCTCCGCGATAACTTATATTGAGATGATTATGGTGAATATTGATTATTCATTTGAGTGTGTTTGGTTGAGTTTGATTGACTATACTTGAATGATTATCTGTGACTACCTGGATTGTTTGGTTGTTGTATTGGTTGTGTTTTGGCAGAGCTAGATTATCTCACGGGTGCACATGCGTATTATTCTTGAAAACTATAAATCTTTATAAACACTTGTAAACATTTTTGAATCATAAAAACTTATGATTACTCACCAACTACTTCGTAGTTGACACTTGATTTTCTACATGTTTCTGGGAATGAAGAAAAGTAGGTTGAGTAGGATGGTCTCACACTTTTGGACATCATCACATAGGATGTTGGACTTAGCTAAAATTAACTGGATTACTGAAGACTAGTGTTTAGTTAATTTAGCTAATCTTTTGTGTAAATTGATGTAACTAAATCATGATGAACATGATTTTTGTGTAATTACTTTGGTTGATTTAAATTGATAAGTGATGATTTATTTAGATGCCCGCGAGCTTATGAATAATCTACACATCCCTCGTGGCATCCCGACATTTTCGCCTTCGGTCGGGGTGTTACAGATTGGTATCAGAGCCTGGGTTATAGGGAATTAGGTTACTAGAAATTGTTGACCTAGTCTAGAACCGTACGATTCCCTAGTATGAAAATATTTCATACACTAGTTATTATATTCAGGATTTCATGTTTATGTGTTTACTACATGTTAACTGAACTCCTGATATATATCTGATTTACATATGTTACTTGCTAATTATATATGTGATTGATTGTGCCCTGATGACTCGATAAGGACATGCTCGTGGTGTATTGTAAAGATGGTGGGCTGGTGGCTGAAGTAGTTGCGGCTGACTTCTACATATGCCCTATACATATACCATTTACAGTACATCGGGTGGATGTCAGTATTGAGGAATAAGGGAACTACCCATTTGGGAAAATACTTGTCTAGGAAACTATTTGCTTAGGAATTGCTTGTTTGATCTTTCATCACCAGACAAGGACACACTCGTAGTATACTACAAAGGTGGTGGGACGGTGTTGGACCGATCGGGAGCTCAGAAACAATCCGAATCCAATGTAAAACTACTCGACAGCCTCTGGAATAGTGCGGAATCCTATTCCAGGGTTTTCCAATCGAAACCAACAGAAACCGTGGTGATCCGAGGTTGTAGGAACAACGTGGAAGCAACGATCGAACACCACGGGTTGAGAATCGAACTTGGATGATCAAGAACCGCTCAAATCTTCTAGGGTTTTGACACTTTGGTCTCAGGGAAGAAGGAGGGCTCTAGAAAAGTTAAGGTTGAAATGATTTGAACTTGTATATATAGGCAGTCGACATTCGGCCGAATGAGAGGCCGAAGCAACTCATTCGGCGAATGGCATTTGTCGAATGATAATTCAGTCGAATGAGTCATTCGGCGAATGACTCATTCGCTGACTAGACATACTCTGGTTTCATTCGGCGAATGAACCTTACTCATACTCAAATATATAATAAATCAAATCAACCAATAACACAATCATATAATCAATATTAAACATTAAGATCAATATAGAAAGACAACTTCCATTAATAATTTGAACATTACATGATAAGAGTTACAAAAACTGAACTAGGGACAAAACATATATCAACAGACGGCGACTGGGGAGGTTGCAACCTACTCCTACGTATGCCCTATACATATACAATTTGTAGTATATTGGGGGTCTGTCAGTGTCAGTAACTAAGGATATTATTAGGAAATGCTGGAAAGTTGTGGTTGATGGAATGCTGATTGACATTGAGTTGTATGATCTCTTTGGAAAACACTTAGGAATACTCAATTATTGGACATGTTGGATGATCTCATTTAATGGACACGTATATACACTCATTTATGAATACACTTACTGAATAGACTCAATGAATGATACAAGCACTTATTGACGAACTGAACATTTAGTGCTGAGATGGACACTTAGTCACAACATGAACGAGTAGTGATGATACTAACATTTTGTGATGGTATGAACACTTGGTAATGAGGAGAACATATAGTAAACTTAGAAAATAGGGGATCTTAAATATCAGGTGAACTTAGACATTAGGTGAACTTAGAAAATAGGTGAACCTAGTGTTAAGGTGAACTTAGACATTAGGCAAACCTAGATGTCTAGAGTACATGAAAGCACTTCACTCATAATTATCCTCCATAGGATAAGGCTGTGAAGTGGAACACTGGAGAAACATATGTATACCCTAAATTCTAACAAGGGCATAATCGTGGTGCATTGAAACGGTGGAGGGACGGTGGATGATGCGACTGCGGTCAAGTCTACGTATGCCCTATATATAAACTTGTTGCACTGCATCGGGAGGTTGTCAGTGTTAGTATACGGTGGGCAATTTTTGAAATTTAGGAATAACTAGTTAGTATTAGATATCACCAATTAGGATGCTTTAGTATAATATTAGGAGATTACTACTTTATTACCGGTTTAACGACAGATAGGAGAAAAATATAGTTCCTATATGTAATCCAAACTGTTGTAATGAACTCATTTGACCATAGTTTGTATGACTTACGTTGTAAACGATAGTAATATTTTTCTAACTTCCTCAAAAACATGTCGTCGCGCCGTCACAACGAATATACTACAAACCCACACGATGGAGATGCTAACAACAGTAATGCCAACAATGGCTTTTAAGAGTTAGCAAATCTTATCTCTGGGTTGGTGACTCAACTGAATCAAGCCAATCAAACTCTCAACCAAAACAGGGGTGGTGCAAACCCACCAGATTGCACATTTAAGCACTTTAACTCCTGTAACCCAGCCAAATTTACAGGTTCTGAGGGAGCCACTGGTCTCTTGCAGTGGTTTGAGATTATTGAGAACACCTTCATCAACAGTGACTGTCCCGAGAACTTGAAGGTGCGCTATGCCACCAGTGTTTTCCAAAAGAGAGCACTAACTTGGTGGAATGGCGAAAAGGGAACTAGGGGAGTTGATGCAGCCCTAGCACTCACTTGGACCGAGGTGAAAACTGTGATGACCACAAAATTCTGTCCTCACATTGAAATGAGGAAACTGAAAGCTGAGTTCTGGGAACTCAAACAGGACAGCGGTGAGAATGTAATATCTAATTCTCACTTTCATGAGCTGAGTTTGTTGGTACCACATCTGGTGATACCACTTGAAAGAGCAAATGAGAAGTACATAGGCAGTCTACCCATGCAGATACTAGACACTGTCTTTGGTAGCAACCCTACCACACTGGAGGCTGCAATCTGCTTGTCTACAACCTTGACTGATAATCACGTGAAGGCTTGAACACTCACAAGAAAGGGAACCAAGAAGCCTGACACAAAGGTAGCTACAAAGGAGGCTTAAACTGAAGTCAAAAATGAACAAGGCAGCTCATCAAATGGCAATAATCGGAAGTGAAAGACTAGAAATTTCGTTGTTACAACTCCAGCTGCAAAGACTACTCAACAGTCATCAAGCAACTCAAACACCGTAAATTATGTTGGGGTCCTCAATGTAATGTCTGCAGATATTATAACACACCTAACTTGCCATGTCACGTCTGCAACATCTATGGCAAGTATGGTTATTTTGCTAATGTCTGTCGGAGTGCACCGCAAGCACAAAGGATGCAACCTGCACCTCTTACACTGCCAGCTCCACATGCACAACCAATTCAAGTTATACCCGTTCGCCGAGTACCTGCACAGGCAAGAGGCTGTTATGAGTGCGGTGATGTGGGTCATTTCAGAAATCAATGCCCAAGACTGACGAGAAACAATTGAAGGATGGCAAGAGGCAGGGCTTTTCAACTAAATGCTCCTGCAGTTCAGGCCAACCACGATGTTGTTAATGGTACATTTCTAATTAATAATTCATATGCATCAGTCTTATTTGATTCCTGTGCTTTTTGGAGTTTTGTTTCACAAGATTTTGAATGTATGCTTGGAATAACACGTACTAAGATAGACAACCCGTTTAACATAGATGTGCCTGATGGTAATACGATTGATTTTGACACTGTTATTATTGGATGTACTTTGAACTTAAATGATCACGTTTTCCCGATTGATCTTATACCTATGCAACTTGGTAGCTTTGATGTTATCATAGGCATAGATTGGTTAGCCACCTACAAAGCAAAAATTATTTGTCATGAAAAATATATTCGTATTTCTTTACCTTCAAGTGAAACTCTAAGAGTTTTTGAGGAAACTTCTAGTAAAGGCCTTAGGTTAATGTCTTGCACTAAAGCACACAAGTACCTTAGGAAGAAATACATAACATTCTTAGCACACGTTGTGGAGAAAAAGGAGAAAGGGAAGAGCATTGAAGACGTTCCTGTGATAAGAGATTTTCCTGAAGTATTTCCAGACGATTTGCCAGGTCTTCCACCAGAGCATCAAGTAGAATTCCGAATTGGCTTAGTACCTGGTGCGAACCCAGTCGCCAAAGCTCCTTACAGACTTGCGCCTTCGGATTTACAAGAATTGGCGAGCCAACTACAAGAACTGTCTGAGAAGGGATTTATTCGCCCGAGCCATTCGCCACGGTGTGAAACGGTTCCGTTTGTCAAGAAGAAGGACGGGTCCTTCCGAATGTGCATAGACTACCGTGAATTGAACAAATTGACCATTAAGAATCGATATCCTCTGCCGCGCATCGATGATCTTTTCGATCAACTTCAAGGCTCGGCGTGGTTTTCAAAGATCGATCTTAAGTCAGGGTATCATCAGCTTCGTGTACATGAAGATGATATTCCCAAGACGGCTTTCAGAACAAGATATGGCCATTATAAATTTCTGGTAATGCCTTTCGGTTTTCTTGGATCTCATGAACCGTGTTTTTTCATGGATTTCATGAACCGTGTTTTTCCCAATGCACCTGCGGTTTTCATGGATCTCATGAACCGTGTTTGCAGGCCGTACTTAGATAAATTTCTGATTGTGTTCATAGATGATATTTTGATATACTCCAAGAGCAAAGAAGAACACGAGCAACACCTTAAGTTGATTTTGGATATCTTAAGAGAAGAACGACTGTATGCCAAATTCTCCAAGTGTGAATTCTGGCTTAAAGAAGTTCAATTCTTAGGACACATCGTCAATGAAAAGGGTGTTCACGTGGATCCTGCGAAGATTGAATCGGTGAAGAATTGGAGTACACCGAAAACACCAACAGAGATTCGATCATTTCTTGGACTTGCTGATTATTACGGGCGGCTTATTTCGAACTTCTCCAGGATCACTGTCCCTCTCACTTCTTTAACTCGAAATAATAGGCCTTATGAGTGGGGACCAAAGCAAGAAGAGGCGTTTTTGACTTTAAAGCAGAAACTTTGTGATGCTCCTATCTTGACACTGCCTGATGGAAATGATGACTTTGTGGTTTACTGTGTTGCATCCAACCTAGGTCTCGGTTGTGTCCTCATGCAACGGGGAAAGGTTGTGGCATATGCATCGAGACAGTTGAAAATTCACGAGGAGAACCACACTACACATGACTTGGAACTTGGTGCAGTCGTGTTTGCTATGAAGATATGGAGACATTATCTTTATGGCACCAAGTTGTAGTCTTTACTGATCACAAGAGTTTGCAGCATATTCTCAATCAGAAAGAACTTAACATGAGACAATGGAGATGGGTTGAACTGTTGAATGATTATGAATGTGAAATTCGCTACCATCCTGGTAAAGCGAATGTAGTAGCAGATGCGCTTAGTCGCAAGAGTCATGTTCAAATTCATACTATCCGGGTGCACACTAATCTTCATAATGATGTTCTAACAGCCCAACAACACTCATTGGCTCAGGGTAGCCTAAAAGATGAGATGTCTTGCGGGGCCGAATTACAATTGGAAACTAAGGATGATGGTTTGATGTATTATTTGAATCGGTTGTGGATACCGAACAGGGATGATCTTAGGATTATGATTTTGGATGAAGCACATAAGTCTCGTTACTCAATTCGCGATAATCTGTTAGCTGCTTGTAGTCGACATAAAAGTTACGTGGATAAACGTCGTAAGCCACTAGAGTTTCAGGTTGATGATTTGGTATTACTTAAACTATCACCATGGAAGGGAGTTGTACAATTCGGGAAGAAGGGTAGGCTTGCTCCACATTATGTTGGCCCTTTTAAGATTATTGAACTGATCGGGAAGGTTGCCTACAAGGTGGAACTTCCTCCTGAACTTAGTAATGTACACCCGACTTTTCATGTGTCCAATTTAAGAAAATGCTTAGCTAATCAGGATCTTCAGGTACCACTTGATGACATTCGCATCGATGATACCATGCACTTTGTTGAAAAACCAGTCGAGATAATGGACCGTGAAGTTAAAAGGCTCAAACGCAGTAGAATTCCTATTGTCAAAGTACGATGGGAGTCGAAGCGTGGTCCAGAATTCACCTGGGAACGGGAAGATCAGATAAAGCTTAAGTACCCACATTTATTCACTGCAGTCGCTCCAAGTTGAATTTCGGGATGAAATTCCCTCAACTAGGGGAGACTGTAACATCACTGTATTTCAGGCGTTTCATTACATAAATATTTTTATTGTTAAGACCTAATATGATAATTGATAATTTCAATGAACTATTGGATGTTATTATCACTGGTATACATTATTGAGAACGTATATTATCATAATGAGCATAAACCGTGGGATGTCTAGTTTGAAACACTACTAAACAGAAACCAGAGAGTTTATTGCAAAAATATATATATGGGATGATATGATTGGATTTGGAATTGGTAGTAGTATAGGATTCTATCACCAAAGATAGACAAGGGTATAATCATGGTCTATCGAAGAGGTGGTGGGCTGGCGGCTGAAGTAGTTGCGACTGACTTCTACGTATGCCCTATACATAAACCATCTTCAGTTTGTCATGATTATATCAGTGTTGAGGATTTGGTTAGGAGAATCCGAGCTTTTGGTTTGGAATGGCAAAGGTTAATGAGTTGGTTATTGGTTGGTTACTAAATACTAGTCAAGGACACATGGTCATGGTTTATCGAAATGGTGGTGGGATTTGGATTGGGAAATTATAATATTCAAAGCAATAAAATAATGAAAGCGTTATTGAAAATAATTATGCGTTGGTGAGGTTACGAATGTTAATTCTAACACGGATATTATTTCAGAAATATTAAACTTAATAATGTATTCGCGTGGGTGACGATTCGCACGAATATAATTATTAGGAATAATATAATGAAACAATATTCCTATAAGGTAAATCGAATCGAAATACAATACTAACGATGGATTCGGAAAGGTGACGATCTTTAAGAATGGAAACGTTAGTAATGCGTTTCGACGAGATAACTGAAATAATATCTAACGATATTAAATTAAGAAAAAAAATTCGAAATCGTTTATTAGGAATTACAACCGTAGAGGAATTCTAATAAAATAATTTTATTAAATAATTGAGTTAAGGGTAATAAATGAAGTCATTTTATCTAAACGAAATCAAATTAAAACTATTTTGTGAAATGAAATCTAATTATTTAAACATTTCATGTCTTAAAAATATTTTACAAGAAAAACCGAACATTTAATTATCGTTAAATGCGAAATAAGCGAAACAGAGAACATGGGAAACACGCGGGGTATAAGAAGGAGGAACCTCTTCTTCTTTTTCATTATTCAACATCATTCTCTCTCTCTTTAAACCCTATTTTCGCCACTTCTCTATCTCTCTAACTTATTTCACTCAAAACTCAACCATTTCAAGAGATCTTGGTGCCAAATCGTTCGGGTGATCGAAGAGAACACGAACCCACGAAGAAATCTAGCTTTTGATCGGATTTTGAAAGTAAAAGAGGCGTTTTACTTTCTAGTTTTTACTAAAGATTTCATTTGGACATTGCTGCCAAATTTTAACCAATTTTAGGGTTTTATCCTTGTTAATCGGTTAGTACTAACTTGTGGAAGCCATGTACGAACCTACAACAAACTAGGATCGAGGATGGTGATGATGAACAGCTTTGGGCAGCTTGGTTCATGGGATGCAGGTGGCCGAACCCCATCTCGAGCAAACCTGCATGTTGCCACGAACCCTATGAGCCAGAACCCCATAACAACCAAACCCTATGAGTCACGAACCTAGGGTCGAACCTGTAAGCTGCTGAACCTTGGCATGGTGCGAACCTCTCAACCACCGAACCCTCATTGGGTCGAACCTGAGATGGACGAACCAGGAATCCATGAACCCAATGGTTGCGAACCAAAGGTGGCCGAGTCTCCTATACAGCAAACCCTAAGACTAAGAACCCTAATCAGTCGAACCTATAACCACGAACCCACATACGTCCGAACCTAGAGCTTCTACTTGGCCGAACCATGAGATGGCCAAACATAATGGCATATGAACCCTAGGGTCCTGAAACCATGGCAGCGAACCTAGGACCATCGTTGCAGCTATGGGGGCTGTCTAAACTAAGATTTTCGAACTAAGGAAAATGGATACATTAGCACATGAAATTTAAGGATAAATGAAGGAACATCCATGCATGGATGTTTTAAGAACTACAACCTTTTTCATAATAAGCATAAGTTTTAAATTATGGATTTTATGTGAGTTGAATAACTTATGAAAATAACATAAGTTTGATTTCCTAAACTTGATCGAATATGACAATTTAAGATATATAGGTTAACTTGAATCAACATGCATGCATGCAACAATGAATATATATATATTTTTATAAGGTTTACCACCTTTGCAACATGTATAACTTCTATGATTTCATTAAAACCATCATAAAGCAGTTGATTAAACTAACTAGTATTAAACCTAAGTTGGTCGTACACCTAATAACTAAACGACGAGCGAATATGAAAACTTAATGATGATCACACATAGACACTTATGAATATGAAACACGCGTTAAATACAGGTTGTTGATGTATCTTTGATTTCACATACGAGAGTGCGCATTTTGCAAAAACACTGAATCTAAAGCATTCAGGTGAGTTCTCACAACCTCCTTTTTAAATCATTTTGGTTTTAAACTCGGAGGTGGAACATCTATAACAGATTTAAATATTATTTTTATAACACATGGGTGACACCTGGATTATCTATATGATATTCATATTATTGAACTTTTATTGATTGTGGATTGACATGGATTATCACAACTATGTGGGTCATTGTTGATTGAGTTGACTTCGGTCCTCCGCAATGACTGAGTTACTGTTGTTGAGTTGACTTCGGTCCTCCTCGGTGATTCCACTGTTGGTTGAGTTGACTACGGTCCTCCGTAGTGCATCGTATTGACACTTATGATTTTTAGGAATGTCGTTGGTTGAGTTGACTACGATCCTCAGCGATAATTCCGCCGTTGATTGAGTAGACTGAGGTCCTCCACGGTAACTTATATTGAGATGATTATCGTGAATGTTGATTATTGATTTGAGTGTGTTCGGATGAATTTGATTGACTATACTTGAATGATTATCTGTGATTACCTGGATTTTTTAGTTGCTGTGTTTGTTGTGTTTTGGCAAAGCGGGATTACCTCAAAGGTGCACATGTGTATTATTCTTGAAAACTATAAATCTTTATAAACACTTGTAAACATTTTTGAATCATAAAAACTTATGATTACTCACCAACTACTTCGTAGTTGATACTTGATTTTCTACATGTTTCAGGGAATGAAGAAAAGTAGGTTGAGCAGGATGGTCTCACACTTTTGGACATCATCACTTAAGATCTTGGACTTAGCTAAAAATAACTGGATTACGGAAGACTAGTTCTTAGTTAATTTAGCTAATCTTTTGTGTAAATTGTTGTAACTAAATCATGATGAACATGATTTTTGTGTAATTACTTTGGTTGATTTAAATTGATAAGTGATGATTTATTTAGATGCCCACGAGCTTATGAACAATCTACACATCCCTCATGGCATCCCGACGTTTCCGCCTTCGGTCGGGGTGTTACTCTGGATCCCAACTGTTCCTGAAACAAATACAAGATGATAGATGATCAGAATATGTCAGGTAGATGGTGAAAAATGAAAAAGAAGAACAAGTCAGTGCTTCGGTGGAATGGGGTTCACACAAATAAGCTGAAAAAGACAAATGATGAGAATGAATCATTCGGCCGAAAGACCTCATTAAATAGGGAGATTAATTTGGGAGAGAGTTCACCAAAATGAACTTATTCGCATGAAGTGATCAACCGAATGACCCATTCGTTTGTATGAGTCTATTCGCTCAGCTGAGCCATTCTCATCACTCATTCGGGCAAATGAGATTCAGCACCCAAAACACAACACATTTTCTGATTTTGGCATTTTGATCATTTAAAAGAATATCATTATGAAGGTCAGTCTGGTTCGGTGATCGGTTAAGATGAGATTGAATATGCAAACAAAAAAATTATCATTTAAAACAAATTAAAATTGAAATTTTTTTTGTATTTATCTGAAAAGACAACAATTGTACAACTAACACTAAGACAATCGAAACATACATATTTTTGTGAGTAGCCTTTCAAGAAAATGACCTATACACCAGGTCACATTATATCAGCATTCATGAATGTTATACTTTTGAAACATTTGATTTAAGAAGCAATTACTGATATACTTGTCCACTTTAAACCTGGCAATACTTCATTTCTAAACCAATCAATGATTCTCTTTTATTTTCTGCTGAGTTACCCATTATATTCAACCAATATAGGTCAAAACTAATTTATAACTCATCTCTGCATAACTTAATACCTAACATCATAGACTATATAAGGTTCAAATTTATTTTCTTTTTGATTAGTTTCTCAAGTTCAACAAATTCTCATGGACGGCTTCAGCTAGGTATTCACAAAGAAATATGGCACGTATACAGAACTGTGTTGACAAGATCAATATGTTCTATCCGAATGGATGGCTTCAACTAGGATGCAACCCAGTAATATGGCACATGTATGGAATCTAACTTATTTTATTTTTGTATTTTTCTAGCTTATCCTATCTGAATGGACGGCTTCAGCTAGGCTGCAACCCAGCAATATGGCAAGTGTACATAGTCGGATTCACTTCTATTTTCTTGTGATTCAATCATTCTTATCTGAATGGATGGCTTCAGCTAGGTCTTTACAAAACAATATGGCACATGTACAGACTTGGATTCATGAATCATTCGAAAGTTCAACACATTCTCATGGATGGCTTCAGCTAGGTCTTTACAAAACAATATGGCACGTGTATGCCTAATTTGAGTTAACAATTGTTTATCCCTTAACTAGTTTTCTAAACTTGGATCCCATAATTCAGACCTTCTAAGCAATCTCCAACAGTCTATAAACTTTGTAAAGTCGGCCTATCAGAACATTAAATCATAAAACCCATGTGCTTTTAGTTTATGCATTCAATTTTGCATTTAAGACATGAATGGTTAACACATCACTTTCTCAAACAAGACTTTCTCATTTTTGCAATTTTTCAAATCTTTTTGGTTTTTCAATTAAACTACTCTTTCCCCCTAAAAACCTAAAACTGAAAATCTTTTTGAGTTTTTGAATAAGTGAAAGAAAAACAACAAAAGTACTAATAAGGAAAAATAAAACAAAAGAAACTAACTACCAAAAAAAATGATCATTTGTTTGATTCAGATGGAGGAATGACTTTATTCTTTTGAAAAACACCATTTGCTGATAACAGATACAGAAATCTAGGTTTGTCAAATGCTTTACTGTAAAGATCAACTTTCTTGTTATTAGTGTGAATTTTAACAACATCGATTAATTTCTTTACAAAACAATCATGTATGAACTGATATTTAAGGTCGATGTGTTTTGTTTTTGAGTGCTGGATAGGATTTTTAGTGACAGCAATGGCAGCAGTATTATTAACAATATAGGAATGTAGAAAACTGTAACCCATAGTCCCTAAGCTGTTGCCAAATCCAGATGATTTGTGAGCAACAACTAGCAGCTGCAATGTATTCTGCTTCACATGTGGAAGGAGACACCGACGTCTTCTTCTTGCACTGCCACATAACTAGGCGTTCCCGAAGAACTGACACCCCGCAGGTGTTGATTTGAAGTCTCTTTTGCATCCACCATAGTGTGACTCACTGCAACCAGTCAGGTCAAAGTTATCATCACTAGGGTACCATAAGCCTAGATCCGGAGTACCCTTCAGATAATGCAAAATCCTCTTCACAGCAATAAGATGAGAAACTCTAGGCTTTAACTGATAACAAGCACACAAGCAAGTAGCAAACATGATGTCTGGACGAGAAGCTGTGAGATACATAAGAGATCCGATCATTCCTATGACATAGTGGCATCAATGAACTCCCCCTTTTCGTCTTGAGTAATCCCGTGATTTAAAGCCAGTTGGGTACCAGCAGGTTTTGCATCCAACATACTGAACCGGCTCAGAATGTCACCAATGTATTTGGTCTGATGAATAAAGATCCCTGCCTCAGATAGATCCACCTGCAATCCAAGGAAAAATTTCATCTCTCCCATGGAACACATCTCGAACTTGTCTTTCATAAACTTGTCAAATTATTTGCACTGAATATCATTTGTGGGCCCAAAAATGATATCTTCCACGTAAAGTTGCACCAAGAGTAAATCCCCATCCATCTCTCTAATGAAAAAAGTGCAGTCAATGACACCTCTTCTTAATCTGTTGTTCAGAAGATGAGTAGACAGTGTCTCATACCACGCTCACGGAGCTTGGTGCAATCCATATAAGTCATTGTCTAGCTTATAGACTTGGTCACGATGTAATGGATCTTCAAACCCGGGAGGTTGATTGACATACATAGCTTCATTAATCACACCTTTAAAAAATGCACTCTTAACATCCATCTGATAAACTTTGAAATTTTTGAAGGATGCATAAGCCAGAAAAGTGCGGATTGCTTCAAGACGAGCAACCGGTGAAAAAACTTCATTGTAGTCAATCCCTTCAATCTGTCTAAAACCTTGTACCACCAGACGTGCTTTGTTTCGTACCACAATGACATATCATCACGTTTGCAGCGTAAAACCCATCTCGTCCCAATAACTTTTGCACCCTTGGGTCTATCAACAAGCTGCCAAACTCCAAGTTTCTTAAATTGCAGTAACTCTTCCTACATTGCATCTACCCAAGATTCATCTTTCAAAGCTTTAGTAATAGTTCTGGGCTGAACTTGGGTGATAAAACAAGAATGGGCACAAAATTTTTCATTTGCAAAGTCAAGTATGTCTGCAAGACCACCTGAAGATAACTGATTTCTGGTCTTTACTCCATCAGTTGGATTTCCGATAATATTGTCTTGAGGATGATTTCTGTTTATTCTACCAACAGGGTGAGCAGGAACCTCAACCTGTGGATCAAGATTGTTTAGGTTGAGATCCTCAAGAGTAGGTACAATATTATTATCATTGGGTTCTGGAACATCGGGATGAGAGATATTATCATCTGAGTCTGAACTTTCATCATGTGCCTGCACTGGAACTTGAACTGAAGAAGGTTGTACTACTTCATCAGGGGCATTTTGTGCATCATACATCATCTAAACAGCAACATCTTCATCTTTATACATGGGAGGAATGTTGAAAGAGTCAAAAAGATCAGGATAGTTGAACATCCAGTCAGGACCCTTTCCAAGTGGTGGCATGGAATATTTCTGAACATCTACACGGTACCACTTTTCCACATTGTGAGTCAATATGTTATAAACTCGCTTATTTGCAATGCTATACCCAAGAAAATAGCCTTCTTCCACCTTTTCATTGAACTTGCCTTGCTCATGTTTCTTAAGCATTGTGCATGGAGCACCAAATGGTTCAAGATACTTAAGATTTGGCTTTCTGTTATGGAGCAATTCAAAGAAAGTCTTCCCATGTCTCTTCACAATCAACACCTGGTTCAAACTATAATAAGCATTAGCAATAGCTTCGTTCCAGAATTGAACCGATAGGAAGGAATTGGCAAGCATAGTCCGAGCAACCTCAATTAATGTTATGTTCTTTCGCTCAGCAACACCATTCATCTGTGGGACATACGGAGCACTGAATTGCAGAATAATACCACGTTCATTGCAGAAAGTCTCCATATTGTGATTCTTGAACTCAGTCCCATTATCTGTTCTGAGCATGCGAACCTTGAGCTTATACAGTGATTCAAGCTTAGTTACCAGAAATTGAACACATTCGTATGTTTCAGATTTCTCCTTTATAAAGAACACCCAAGATTATCTGGAATACTCATTAGTAATGACTAAGAAATGTTGATCTCCAGCAATACTCTTGCGATTTACAGGACCAAAAAGATCCATGTGGAGAAGCTCAAGTGGAACAGTAATTGAATACAACTTTTTGGGTTAATGAGACTTCTTGGTTTGCTTTCCTTTCTTGTATGAAACACAGACATCAGACAGCTTGATGTTCTTCAAACTCACTCCCTCAAGCAGATTGTTGTGAACCAAATGATTCATATTTATTAAACTCAAATGACCCATCTTCTTATGCCAAAGGATAGAATCTTTCTCTATTGCCTTAGACATAAACATGAAGCTAAAGTGGAGTAGTTGAAGCTGTGGCCATATTGAGCATACAAATCTTGCTTTCTTGGAGCAGACATTAAAATTCAGTCTTTAGGAATGGTGATACCTTGCTTAAGAATGTAGTAGCTAGAATCATCAAACAAAACCTTGTACTTCTTGTCACAAATTTGTGAGACTGAAAGTAAATTGTTCTCTAGCTGCTTCACATATCTGACCTTATCAAATGAAACTTGACCTTTTGAAAACCTTTGTCACCAGCTGCTACATATCCTCCTTTAATTTAATGAACATTTGTAAGAAGAGATATGTCTCCAGTCTTGTGCCTTGATGCTCCACTATCAACAATACAGGAGCTGTTAAGAGCAACATTTGGGCCAACCTGCACATACACTAATCATTAGTTGAATTTGGGAACCCAAGCCTTTACAGTCTTGGGTTGACCCAATGAGTTCAGAATTGTCATTTCAGTCCATTGTCCATCTGAGTTTACTTTGTCAGGAGATTTAGAAACAGGAGTTTCAGAGGACTTGACTATCCAGATAGTTTTTTTGCTGAAAGATTTCTTTAAATACACTGAAGATGGCTTGGATTGTTTGTCAAAAAAAATTTTGATGTATCATGATCAACCATAACCCATTTACCCTTATCTTGAGATTTGATGGGTGAAGGATGTTTGGGTTTAAACTGAGGTAAGTGACAAGCAGATTTGACCTCTTTAATAAAAAGTGGATTTTGTTTTCGATATGGTGCAACTTGTGGTGTAATTCAATGAGGACAAAATCTAGCAAAATGTCCAGGTGCACCACACTCAAAACAAGCTCGTCTATCTTTGTTATAAAACTGTTTGGGTTTAGAATAAGACGTTTTGTTTTGATTAAAAGCATTTGTCTTTGTCTTGTCTTGCTTGAAACCCAAACCCTTTGTCCCATTAAAAACAGGATTGTCAGTCTTGGTTGAGACACTTGCTTCACCCTATTGTCAAACCTTCAGAAAGCCTATGGCTTTAAGGAATTTTGAAGACAAATTTGTCTTTGATGAGATTGGATAAACCTTTTTGACATCAGATGTCTGATTCTTAATAATGGAAACTTGAGGAGAAACATGAGTATCATCCTCAAAATCAGAGACCCAATCCTCAATCAATCCCTCCACAAAAGATTCCTTAGAAAATAAGGAACCTCATCTGAGATGACTCCAATAGGATCAATTAATAATGGGGTTTTAACTTGAAAATCTTTACTTTCTTTGTCATTAGGTGAATTGACAAAACAATTTAAGACTGGTGGAGGAGAATGGTTGCAATTCACTTTTCCCCTTCCCTTCAGATCAGTCCCATAACTGATCATATGCTCCATATTACATGAAGAGCTTTCATAGGTTTTAAGCTTCTTAGTCAAAGTTTCCTAGTCACATTCGACTATGGCTATTTCATCTTTGTCTCATTGACGGTATCGAGATAAGAAGTGATAGCATCTTTCTTATTCAGCACAGCGATCTCAGCCTCATGCAATTGCGTGTTTAATAACTCAATTTTTGCTTGAAAATATTTTTCATTTGATTTTAAAATCCTGTTTGCATCAATGCATTGACTGAGATCGCTGATCAGGTCTGCATTATGTTTCTGATAAGCCAACACCTTACTTTCAAGGTCAACACAATTAAAGCAACTAGAATGAGAAAAAAACAGTCATCATATACCTGATGAGACTGAGATGAGGTAGAAGTATTCACCATCATAGCAAATTGTGTAGCAGGTTGTTCTTCAGACTCTGCATCTGACTCTCCTTGAGTTTCTGAATATGATGTACTTTCTAATTCTGATCCTGATGATTCATCCAGACTAGTTTTTATTTCTGCTGAATTACTTTCATCAATAGATTCAGCAGTTCCATGATTTCTGCAACACAAGCTTTATCTTCCCCACCCTTTTCAGAATTGAATATGAAATCCCAGTTTTATCCTTCATCATTCTGAACCATTGGAGCCTTGTTTGCATTTTATGAGCTAGTTTGAGCAGGATTCTCAGTTGGTACTAATCTTCTTTCTGGGTTAGCAGCTGATGATCTTTGGTTCTGAAATGGATTGTGGTTACCCATCTTCATCGGCTTGTTGCATTGTCTTGCAAAATGTCCTTTTTCCACACAATTGTTACAAGTAACAGAGGACATATCAAAACCAAACTTTGAATCCTTGTTCAGATTGATGTCAATCCTTTCCATATCAAGAGCCCACGTGCAAGAGCCCACATGATGTCAATCCTTTCCATATCATCTGGATCAATCTAAGAGTAGTTTTCATTTGTCAACTGTGGATTACCAATTTTCCCAGCTAACAACCCATCATAGGAACTCACAAGTGTAGATAAAAGACCCATATGCCTTTTAGCAACCTCCACATTTACTTTGTCAAAATTGTCTGTCTTCAAATTTGTGACAGAATGATTATCCTCTTTCTGAGATGTAGAGGTTGTAGCAGACCTGCTGAAATGTGTCTGACTTGAAGCAGGAGCTTCTTTGGTCTGTGAGATAAACGTTGTTTTCATAGGGGCATGTGAAGGAGCTCTTTCCACAGTAGGAGTAGAGTAGTATAGTGATGGATCTTGAACATGTGCAACTCTCTTTGCATTCCACTTGTTCTCTATCTCCTGTTCCTTCAGCTTCTAAATAAAATCATTAATGTCCATGTTAGTAATCATCTCACTTTGTTTCATGACCATTAGAAAAGATTCCCACTTGGTTGGTAATGCATGAGTCAGACGTTGGATCTTCTCTTGAGTAGTTGTCTTGACTTGATGATTGTAGAGCTCACTTAGAAATTGATAGAATCTAGCAATCAGGTCATCCATAGACTTGTTTCCTATGCACATGAAACTATTGAACTCTTCCTTCAAGGCTTTAGACTTGATATTTTTTAGTGCATCATTTCCCTCATATCTTTGTTGCAAAGCACCCCATAGTAATTTGGATGAAGTGAAATGTATGAATTGATGAAATATATCCGTAGCAATAGACTGAGAGAATATTGCATACGCCTTCTTCTCAAAATCATACAAATTTCTCTGAGGCTCAGTCATCTGAGTAACAAGCATAGGTGATCCATCCTCACTAAGTGGTCTCAAATATCCACCCTCAATCATCATCCAAAGATTAGTATCTACTCCATTAATGTGAATCTCAAATCTATACTTCCAATGTGGATGGTCATCCAATGAAAGTGTAACATCACTGTATCTCGGGTTTTTCCGTACATGTTCGATTGTACTGTTAAGACCTAATATGATAATTGTTAATGATTATGGATTAACGAATGTTATTATCACCGGTATACATTATTGAAAACACATTGTTATGAGCATAAACCATGGGAAATTTAGTTTAAATACAACTAAACAGAACCAGAGAGTTTATTATAGAGATATACATATATGAGATGTTATGACTGGATTTGGAATGGTAGTGGTATAGGATTCTATAACCAAAGATAGGCTTGGATATAATCATGGTCTATCGAAGAGGTGGTGGGATGGCGGCTGAGGCAGTTGCGACTGACCTCTACGTATGCCCTATACATAAACCATCTTTGGTTTATCATGATTATATCAGTGTTGAGGCTTTAATGAGGAGAATCCGAGGTTTTAGTTGGAATGAAAAAGAGTTATGGGTTAGTTATTGTTGGTTACTAAACATAGTCAAGGACACATGGTCATGGTTTATTGAAATGGTAGTTGGACGGTGGCTGGATAGGTTGCGACCTACTCATACATATGCCCTATACATAAGCTTATTTCGGTCTATCATGGATGTGTCAGTGTAACAACTGTAAGAAATCCCCACAAACTAAAACCTAGAATTATAAATTGAACACTTAGGCCCAATAAAGTCCAATAAGATGTGAAGGCCCAAACAGGCCCATTAAATCTCGATATGTACAACTTAGGCCCAATAAGGCTCGTTAAAAATGTAACTGACTTGAAAATGAAAAATTATAATACGATGAGGATATTATTTTAATTATTAAGAATTTAAACGTCAAACCTAACCTAGGAAAATAACACGAACTGCGTAACATAAACTTGCAGAGTCGTATTTGACACTAGTTAAACGATATTATCAGTTTAAGCGTTCTAATACCTAAATCAAGGTAAAACATATCACTAATTGATAATTATGAATCAGGAAAATATTAAAAATATAAGAATGCTATACTGAGCTAGAAAATGAATTAGCGAATTTAATACGTCATATACGCGATATGAACGTGTTTTAGCTTAATAAGTAAACAAATTAATTTTAACGGATAAAAATAAATATTCTAATATTGTTATAAGTTATTTTTACGTAAATTAGGAAGTGTCGGGTCGAGAACGATAAACGAAAACGAAATACGATCGCGAGACGAGTCGGGTACGCATATTAAACCCTAGTTACACCCTAAGTATAAAAGGAATACCCTCTTTGTTTCCCCACATTATTTCCAGCCGTCACACACATACTTATGTGTGTGTACAGCCGCTCAATGACACCAGCAAGAGAGAGAGAGAGAGCTCCACGGCGGAGCTTGAGGAACAGCACGGCGGAGCAAGGGCGGAGCTGCGGCGGCGACGCAAGAAATCACATTTCTGAACTCCTCTCTTCGAGCTCTACAACATTCTCTTCTACCCTTTTGAAAGATCTCGACTCTACGGATGAGAAAAACACAGCGAAAATGGTTGTGACGGCTAGGGTTTCGCCCTAACCGCCGGCTACCAGGAGTTTGAATGATGTTACGGACCAGTAGCTCGGGTTAGGTGATGTCAAGGGAGCAACAACACAACATGAAAGGATGGCAGCGGTTGGGGTTTGGTCTACAACCCCTACAACAGTGGTTCTAGAACCGGAAAAAGGGTTATTCCGGTGGTTTCTCATCTTCTAGCCGAAAACAAAGGTAAGGTCGACAGGATAACCTCCGATCTATACATGCATGTCACATTCTTATGTGTCCTCGTTGTTTTACAAGCGTTTATGGATGTTTCTTGGGAAGGAGGTGGTCGGATGTGGAAATAGTGATGCTACCAAGCAGTGGTTGCTAGGGTTAAGAGTATGGGTTACAACACTAATCGGGTAAGAATCGCCACACAATACCCAATCTATGCATGCATGTTGTTTTCTTGAAGTTTTTAAGTTAAAAGTGTGTTTGATGATTGTTTTAGTGGCTGTGATATTCCCCAAAGAGGTGGCTGTTACGGTGGAGCAGCCGCCATGCTTAACCACGGTGGACAGAAATGCGGCCGAAGGAGTTAGGGCTTTGGAGATGATTAAAACCTCGGTCAACAAAAGTCAAACCAGATTAGGACCGGTCAAACCCAGTCAGCCACAGTCAACAGCAAAAACCGATCAATCGGTTGTATTCGTTACGTAAAATCGAGTTTAGAAACATGTTTGAATTATGAAACATACGTACGAATAATTTAATCATTTTAGATACGTGAATGGAACGAGTGGGAAGGTATAATCGCGAGCCAATAACTTTTATTATATGGTTTATATGTTTAAACAATAAAGTTAAACTGGTTGAGCATTTGGGTTAACTAGATAAAATATGGTTCGTCGTAATTGGTTAATAATAAAATGTTTAACGAAACCATATAACGTGTGTGATTTTGTTAGAGATTCGGAGATGCATTCGTACATAAATATAACTATACACGAGTGATTAATAAAAATAATATATCTACTTACACAAATATAAGATATTTACATGAAAATATGTATATAAATATTTATACACATACTAAATATGTCAATACTTGACTAATGAATATGATTTATAATTTGGTTTTATCATAGTAGATGTGATATATATGTGTAGAGTTCTAATCTGAATGAATTTTATAAATTTTAAACCAACTAACTGTTTAATCATAATAAGACTTTGAAAGCTAGAATCATTAGTAAGACATAATAAATAGTAGAAAGTGTTAATGTGAACATTTGAAATATATATGTACATTTATATATGATAAATACAAGTTAAATGGGTATTACAAGTCTTGATATGTAATATGGTCACATATTAGAACTTATATGAAACTTTTTACATTGTGTATAATATAACTTAGAAACTTTAATTAAATAAATTTTATATATTTAGGATTCATTATAAGTGTATAGTACATGTATGATTTCAAGTATATATTAAATCATTAAATATACATATACATATTACATATACACATCCATAGGATAATATACAATAATAGTTTGTGTAAGATTATATGTTTATAGTTATTATTATTTCAACATGATAAACAACTTGGAATCCAATAAAAGTGTTTGATTTGATAATAATATAATTATATACAAAGCACTTATATCATACTTGTGTTCTATTTGATCACTAATTTGCTTGAATTCATATAAAGACGATTTATTTTTTATGTATTACTATTATTTTTATCCACATTAACATTATCACTTTCTACTCTTTTAAGATCATTTAGGATTTTACTATAATTTAGTTAACATTTTTAAGAGTAATCCAACTCAACAATATTGTGGAACCGTAACTCAATAATTACAAATAATAAAACTTATTAAAAACATTATTATTTATCCTAACATATGATACTATATTACTCATGCAGTTTAGTCATAAATATAGAAATGTCCTTAATGTTGTTAGTGAAATTAGTATTGTTGTTATCATTATATTTGATAACAGTTTCATCTAAGAATGTATAATTTCATTTATACATAGAAATTAAATTTTGATTATGTTTAAAACATTATTTTATTCGACATTTATAACAATTACAATAGTTAGTATAAACAATGATTACAACATGCATTATCGCGGATAAGAGTGTTAACTATATTATTAGTCTGAGAGTATAAACCTCCTATTAATTGATCAAGTAAAACTAACACTATAGGTTGGAATATACTAACATACATTTATATGTACAAATGTATATTGTAAGAATTCGCTAAATTGGTAATAGGAACCTTGGGTTAACAAACCCTAAAACGAGTTAACACCAAAGAGCTCAACCACAATCAACAAACCATAAGGTATGAAATCTTCAACTTACACATGTATAGTTGAATACAAATAGGAACTTGCTTTAATGATAACTCGAGGAACATAGCATATCATGCATAGTGGCACAAAGACATGTTTGTACAGGAACAAAAAGAACCAGTTAAAGCAACCAGGTGAGTTCATGTGATCCCTTTTCTATTTATTGTTTTGGGATACTGAAAGCATGCTCCAAAAACTGTTTATAAAATTATATTTATGATAATGAACGTCCGTTTCAAATATAATTGCTTCTCCTAGACACGAAACATAATTTACAACCATTAACTCCGGAGGAGAGCCGGTGGGTATATGGGTAGTACTACTTGGGGAATCCCCCACGCACAGTGGCTCGAAAAGGTGGCCTTATAAAAATAAGGTTCAAACCCCGCTGAGGTTAATGTCAACCGTTGTGGCATATATTCATCATGACACATTTACACCGAGGGCAGGAACGGGTCTCGGAATGGGAAGTAGATTAAAATGTTATTTTACGGGCTAACATTATAAGAGGCTAACGCTCGGCATGGCACAGGGTTGGTTGTATTGTTTTTGAATTATCACATGCATTTATTATTGAGTCTATATACTAAAACTCGTGAGCTCACCAACTTTATAGTTGACGTATTTTAGCATGTCTTTCAGGTAATTAGAATCAGGTATGATTCGGGGACTTGATTGCTTGAACAAGAACACTACATGTAAAACTGGAGAACTTGGCTTAAAGACTAATAAAGTGTGCTGATGCCTGGATGGACCTAAATACTCTAGAAAGTCTCTCACTAGTTGAATCTCATTTATAGATTTGTTGTAAAACTTAAATACTTAGACTAAACCTTTGGTTGAATTGTAAAATATTTAATTAGTCTTCCGCTACTTTGTGTTTTGAATCAATCGTTAGTCAAGCCCCCTGGTTGGGTTGTGACAGGTTGGTATCAGAGCCAAAGGTTTTAGTGAATTAGGAACCTTAGGATAAATTCCTAGACTTTAATCTGAGTAATCTAGGGGCCTAAACAAATAGAAACAAGATACTAGTGAGACCATGAATTTCCGGGCATATGAAGCACACGAATGGTTAAACTAGAACAACCATGTAAGTTAAATTCAGGATTATGGGTGCTCACATAATGGTGAATTTGAAGTTACATGGGAAGTTCTAAGACACACATAAAACAAAATTTGAACATAATGTTTATGCTTATACGTATAAATACTTGTTATGTTAATGATTATTGAAACAAACATTAGTTGACATTGGGAGCTTAGCATAGGATTTAAGTCACAAGAGGTCAACGATAATTTTATGATAAGTTATTTTCTCTTCATTCATTCTATCATAGTGGAAACGACGTTCCCGTATTCTTATCTTCTTTTTACCTCAACTATTATGGGAATCATGACCTCTTTGTTATCAAGGTACTTATGTTGTCGACTTCCAATCCTTTAAGGCGTCCAAGAATCTTTTGTTTTTATTCTATAAACTTCAAAACTCCTTTGTACTTCTTTATCGAATTTATATATAGCCAAAGAAGTTTGATTATGACTATCAACTATGAGTACTCCTCAACTGACTACAAGATTACACGAGTGAGTGAAAAATCACGAAGACCCAGGAGAAAGCATGTGATGACATCAAAGATATGCGACACACACTCCACCTTCAGATTCAAATTATCATACGTAAAAACTTGAGAAACTATTCATTAACATCATTTCTCATATCAACATTAGGATAGTCACCTTTAATAATCAATGACCATTGTTGTCTGTGATTACTATTCCTATTATCCTTAATGGTTCATCTTTGATCTCCAAACTATCATCAATGATTTATTCTAATTGCAACTCTAATGAACACTCCTTTAACTTAACCATACCCAAATTCTTGATAACTAAAGTAGAAGCATTAGAATTATATGCTGTTGAAAGGTAATTCCTTAGTTCACACAGCGAGAATGTGAACCTTCAATATAAATTTTAATTTATTCTATCACTCGAAATTTTGTTCCAGAAAATGATATTTCTTAAGCAAACCGTTTCAACATTGAAACTCTTTTCTATTGAATCCAATCAATCGAACTCCTAATCCCGAACCAAACAAGGACGTCATAGGAAAACAAGTTAGAAATCCCTAAAGGAGCTCCACCTAGTGAATATAATTGATGGAACAGGAAGCTGCAGACCGAGAACATGACTTAAGAAGTTAAGTTATCATGAGAGGAATGTGTTCCCATGGATCCTAAGAGGGGTCAAGATATTCTTTGACAGCAAGGTGAAAGGGAAGACGCGAGTGTTATTTTGTGTACGATTTATCAAAGACCATAGATGGATGAGATTGGGCTAGGCATCCTATTATTGCTTGAAGAATTTTCATTGTTTTGGCAAGTGAGACCTCCATACGCATTGATACAAGACGATCAGTACCGGTTACCGAATTATAGCTAAGTGAAGGAAGGTAATTAACACCAAGAGGAAAGGACGATCTTCAAACTGTTAGAATCAATGATTATCGGGAAAAAGAAGAAGTGAAAGATTGAATGGTGAAGGATTTAATCATAATTTAGAAGAATTTATAGTGCCAATAAATGTTTTGAGAAGCATTGAAGACCAACTGTAAGAAATGGTATGTGCATCATAGCATCAAGGTGAATCTTATGAACTTGTGTAGTAGGATATAGTAAATTGTTTAATTTATGGCTAAATATATACTAACAAATTTACAGTCAAATATGTTTGGCAAGGACACTATCGTAATATATCGAAATAGTGGTGGGCTGGCGGCTGATCAGGCAGGTAGCCTGACTCTACGTATGCCCTATATATAAACTATGTTCGGTATATTGGGATAGTGTTATTGCAAAACGTTATGACAAGTAGTAGAACAGTTAAAAACATTTTAACAAATTTTAACAACTACAATAATTCTCATGTTATACAACTTATGAATCCCAACAAGCTGAAGTCATGAGTAGTTACAAGGAAAACTCTAGTTGAATATTGACCACTCCATAGTAGAAGAATAGATCTCCCCTAAAATTTGGAGAGTTTGGGCACTTTGGAGTTTTAGAACATTGGGTGAATCTACATCGGAATGCACTCGTACAAACGTAATTAAGAGATAGTGAATTGAATTAGCAAGAAGGACAACTAATCTAGATTGTCACCAGAGACAATAGTTTGACACCTGGATTAAGCAGTATGGAAGGACCGCAGTGAAGTAAAGTTGAAGGATCAACCTCAAGGAAGATAGAATGTATTAAAATGTAAGAAGAAAAGCTACAAGGAAGTAGCATACAGAGTTAAAAATCATTTGTGAAAAGTCAGCCTCAAAGAGTACGACTAGGGAAATCTCTGTCATATTCTGAGGATGACCAGCGAAATCACGTTCGAGCCTAATGCCTCTTTTCATCAGTCTAATACGTAGGGTAAATAAAATAAGTACACCAGGTGTATTCATGACTAAGAGATACGTCAGAAACCTTATTAGAATACGGAAGTTGTAAGATATAAGTCATAGGATGAAGTAGAACGACTAGTAAAGGAGAAAGGGAATGAAACAGACGACCAATGCAATAATGCAGTGAAGTTGTGATCATGTGCATAATGTGAAGAAAGAAATCTGGAACATTCTATCAAGTACGTAAAACAACAAAATGATTATTGTCAGACCTACTGCGAAGCCAACAACAATATATACTTCTGTATCTCATAACTTAATGTATCAACTACAAAGTGGATAAATAATAGTGAATGTGTCAATGGAAAAGATAGTATCATATACGAAAGTCATATCCATTTGTTCGTCAAAAGTGGGTACATTCATGGAATTATTAATGAGGATCAATACCTTAATCTCTAAAAGCACCTAAATGATGATTT
Organism: Mikania micrantha; assembly: GCA_009363875.1. Lineage (NCBI taxonomy): Eukaryota > Viridiplantae > Streptophyta > Magnoliopsida > Asterales > Asteraceae > Mikania > Mikania micrantha. The sequence continues at coordinate 29,087 of SZYD01002553.1, forward strand.
GGTTCAAGAAATCATCATTAGGGTGATGCATGTCGAAAGGCTACTTTGAGTGACCTATTGAAAGTGGACAAATTATTATCATCCTAGAGTAATGGAATCCTCATCAGTTTCGTTTGTAACCATCATGTACGTCTTTTAAATACTCTATTCGTTTCTTTTACACTACCTTATACTAATAGTCTTCAAAAACTTCTTATATAACATTTATCTATTAGTAGCATTTGAAAGAACTACTCTTCGACTTTTCTTGGTGAGAACGAAAGCTTCCTTAAATCTCTTTATCTCTGAATTTTTATATTCCAAACCGGATAATCAGAAAGTTTGACATATTCAAACAAGATGATGCCCTCCTCCCGAATGATGATTTTTCCTTTGGTAATTATTTTGAAAGACTTCGTATGGAGCTGTAATTGTTGTAAACCCTTGAAATAATCCTGATTAATATTCCAACATAAACAGTGAGTCAAAATCCTTTGCATATCTAAAGTTATTAATTCTAGTTGAAATTTAACTCATCTATCTCTGATAACTCGTCCCTTGGAATTCTATAATAACCTTAATTCAGGGATTCTTCATCAACCTCTCGAATTTATTCATGAAGCAGATAGGCATCATCACGATTAAACTCCCTAAGTCGAAATAACATCCTTAGTCTGAAGATTTCTCGGCACAAGTATTTCAATAAAATCCTTAGCTTCTATTAGTAGTACCATCGTTATCTCATTGGAGCCTATTCTTTGTTATTCGAGGCTTATAGAATCAATAACTTTATTTGTATATAGTTAAGACATTAGTTGGATTCAACATAAAAAGTGATTGTGCCCTACTCACCATTATACTGTCGATATGATCACAAATTTTGTTTGTATCCTAACTAAACTACTTATAATATATCGGTTACACCTTAGTCCTTGATAATCTATACATTAGACTTCGTTTATTTAAAATGGTTACTTTCACACTATTGGTTTTAGAAACCAGAGATATGTTTATCATCTAATAACTGTATAGACTCTGATAAGGAATCATAAATCTATAATATAAAAGAAAGTAACCAAGAAGAGAAGTTGATTTACATTATGTACAATATTGTGCCAAATGTCATAATTTTATCAATAACCAAGATGAGTCATTAAACGAAGAACATGTATGCTTGATTTCTATGTTTATGATGTAGGAAACATTGTGTTTAGATACATAATCAATGAACTATGAGCCTTGAAACCTTATGGTTACATTCAATGTAAGATGAAACATTATGTTTAGAAACAAGATCAAAATGATCGGATTTTGGAAACTATTGATGCATTGGATGCGTAATGAAACATGTGGGAATAATAGAATGTAACTTGTTATCCTATGGAACACTCATAATGCGAATACATTTTATTTATATGAACTTTTAATTATGATAGCCTATGATCAATTAAACTTCAATACTTGAAGGTTGTTACTTCTTGTTAGGATATACTGTTTATGATTATTGAAATCGTTATTAACATCTTATGCCATAACAAGTAAAAGTGTATGCTTGTTCAGTTTAGGGGTAATCCCTTAGGATGGACTAGAACATGGTGCTACTTAGAAACGATAAACCAAATTATGTTTTAAGAAATGATGCTCAAGAAATACCCACAACTATTCGAACATACTTAACCGTAGTAATAGCTAATTTCGAGGACGAAATTCTTTTAAGTTGGGGAGACTGTAACAACTGTAAGAAATCCCCACAAACTAAAACCTAGAATTATAAATTGAACACTTAGGCCCAATAAAGTCCAATAAGATGTGAAGGCCCAAACAGGCCCATTAAATCTCGATATGTACAACTTAGGCCCAATAAGGCTCGTTAAAAATGTAACTGACTTGAAAATGAAAAATTATAATACGATGAGGATATTATTTTAATTATTAAGAATTTAAACGTCAAACCTAACCTAGGAAAATAACACGAACTGCGTAACATAAACTTGCAGAGTCGTATTTGACACTAGTTAAACGATATTATCAGTTTAAGCGTTCTAATACCTAAATCAAGGTAAAACATATCACTAATTGATAATTATGAATCAGGAAAATATTAAAAATATAAGAATGCTATACTGAGCTAGAAAATGAATTAGCGAATTTAATACAGCATATACGCGATATTAACGTGTTTTAGCTTAATAAGTAAACAAATTAATTTTAACGGATAAAAATAAATATTCTAATATTGTTATAAGTTATTTTTACGTAAATTAGGAAGTGTCGGGTAGAGAACGATAAACGAAAACGAAATACGATCGCGAGACGAGTCGGGTACGCATATTAAACCCTAGTTACACCCTAAGTATAAAAGGAATACCCTCTTTGTTTCCCCACATTATTTCCAGCCGTCACACACATACTTATGTGTGTGTACAGCCGCTCAATGACACCAGCAAGAGAGAGAGAGAGAGCTCCACGGCGGAGCTTGAGGCGGAGCACGGCGGAGCAAGGGCGGAGCTGCGGCGGCGACCTTGAAATCACATTTCTGAACTCCTCTCTTCGAGCTCTACAACATTCTCTTCTACCCTTTCGAAAGATCTCGACTCTACGGATGAGAAAAACACAGCGAAAATGATTGTGACGGCTAGGGTTTCGCCCTAACCGCCGGCTACCAGGAGTTTGAATGAAGTTACGGACCAGTAGCTCGGGTTAGGTGCTGTCAAGGGAGCAACAACACAACATGAAAGGATGGCAGCGGTTGGGGTTTGGTCTACAGCCCCTACAACAGTGGTTCTAGAACCGAAAAAAGGGTTATTCCGGTGGTTTCTCATCTTCTAGCCGAAAACAAAGGTAAGGTCGACAGGATAACCTCCGATCTATACATGCATGTCACATTCTTAAGTGTCCTCGTTGTTTTACAAGCGTTTATGGATGTTTCTTGAGAAGGAGGTGGTCGGATGTGGAGATAGTGATGCTACCAAGCAGTAGATGATGGTTCACGGTGGTTGCTAGGGTTAAGAGTATGGGTTACAACACTAATCGGGTAAGAATCGTCACCACAATACCCGATCTATGCATGCATGTTGTTTTCTTGAAGGTTTTAAGTTAAAAGTGTGTTTGATGATTGTTTTAGTGGCTGTGATATTCCCCAAAGAGGTGGCTGTTACGGTGGAGCAGCCGCCATGCTTAACCACGGTGGATAGAAATGCGGCCGAAGGGAGTTAGGGCTTTGGAGATGATTAAAACCTCGGTCAACAAAAGTCAAACCAGATTAGGACCGGTCAAACCCAGTCAGCCGCGGTCAACAGCAAAAACCGATCAATCGGTTGTATTCGTTACGTAAAATCGAGTTTAGAAACATGTTTGAATTATGAAACATACGTACGAATAATTTAATTATTTTAGATACGTGAATGGAACGAGTGGGAAGGTATTATCGCGCGCCAATAACTTTTATTATATGGTTTATATGTTTAAACAATAAAGTTAAACTGGTTGAGCATTTGGGTTAACTAGATAAAATATGGTTCGTCGTAATTGGTTAATAATAAAAATGTTTAACGAAACCATATAACGTGTGTGATTTTGTTAGAGATTCGGAGATGCATTCGTACATAAATATAACTATACACGAGTGATTAATAAAAATAATATATCTACTTACACAAATATAAGATATTTACATGAAAATATGTATATAAATATTTATACACATACTAAATATGTCAATACTTGACTAATGAATATGATTTATAATTTGGTTTTATCATAGTAGATGTGATATATATGGGTAGAGTTTTAATCTGAATGAATTTTATAAATTTTAAACCAACTAACTGTTTAATCATAATAAGACTTTGAAAGCTAGAATCATTAGTTAGACATAATAAATAGTAGAAAGTGTTAATGTGAACATTTGAAATATATATGTACATTTATATATGATAAATACAAGTTAAATGGGTATTACAAGTCTTGATATGTAATATGGTCACATATTAGAACTTATATGAAACTTGTTACATTGTGTATAATATAACTTAGAAACTTTAATTAAATAAATTTTATATATTTAGGATTCATTAAAAGTGTATAGTACATGTATGATTTCAAGTATATATTAAATCATTAAATATACATATACATATTACATATACACATCCATAGAATAATATACAATAATAGTTTGTGTAAGATTATATGTTTATAGTTATTATTATTTCAACATGATAAACAACTTGGAATCCAATAAAAGTGTTTGATTTGATAATAATATAATTATATACAAAGCACTTATATCATACTTGTGTTCTATTTGATCACTAATTTGCTTGAATTCATATAAAGACGATTTATTTTTTTATATGTATTACTATTATTTTTATCGACATTAACATTATCACTTTCTACTCTTTTAAGATCATTTAGGATTTTACTATAATTTAGTTAACATTTTTAAGAGTAATCCAACTCAACAATATTGTGGAACCGTAACTCAATAATTACAAATAATAAAACTTATTAAAAACATTATTATTTATCCTAACATATGATACTATATTACTCATGCAGTTTAGTCATAAATATAGAAATGTCCTTAATGTTGTTAGTGAAATTAGTATTGTTGTTATCATTATATTTGATAACAGTTTCATCTAAGAACGTATAATTTCATTTATACGTAGAAATTAAATTATGATTATGTTTAAAACATTATTTTATTCGACATTTATAACAATTACAATAGTTAGTATAAACAATGATTACAACATGCATTATCGCGGATAATAGTGTTAACTATATTATTAGTCTGAGAGTATAAACCTCCTATTAATTGATCAAGTAAAACTAACACTATAGGTTGGAATATACTAACATACATTTATATGTACAAATGTATGTTGTAAGAATTCGCTAAATTGGTAATAGGAACCTTGGGTTAACAAACCCTAAAACGAGTTAACACCAAAGAGCTCAACCACAATCAACAAACCATAAGGTATGAAATCTTCAACTTACACATGTATAGTTGAATACAAATAGGAACTTGCTTTAATGATAACTCTGGGAACATAGCAAATCACGCATAGTGGCACAAAGACATGTTTGTACAGGAACAAAAAGAACCAGTTAAAGCAACCAGGTGAGTTCATGTGATCCTTTTTCTATTTATTGTTTTGGGATACCGAAAGCATGCTCCAAAAACTGTTTATAAAATTATATTTATGTGATAATGAACGTCCGTTTCAAATATAATTGCTTCCCCTTGACACGAAACATAATTTACAGCCATTAACTCCGGAGGAGAGCCGGTGGGTATATGGGTAGTACTACTTGGGGAATCCCCCACGCACAGTGGCCCGAAAGGGTGGCCTTATAAAAATAAGGTTGAAACCCCGCTGAGGTTAATGTCAACCTTTGTGGCATATATTCATCATGACACATTTACACCGAGGGCAGGAACGGGTCTCGGAATGGGAAGTAAATTAAAATGTCATGTTACGGGCTAACATTATAAGAGGCTAACGCTCGGCATGGCACAGGGTTGGTTGTATTGTTTTTGAATTATCACATGCATTTATTATTGAGTCTATATACTAAAACTCGTGAGCTCACCAACTTTATAGTTGACGTATTTTAGCATGTCTTTCAGGTAATTAGAATCAGGTATGATTCGGGGACTTGATTGCTTGAACAAGAACACTACATGTAAAACTGGAGAACTTGGCTTAAAGACTAATAAAGTGTGCTGATGCGTGGATGGACTAAATAATCTAGAAAGTCTCTCACTAGTTGAATCTCATTTATAGATTTGTTGTAAAACTTAAATACTTAGACTAAACCTTTGGTTGAATTGTAAAATATTTAATTAGTCTTCCGCTACTTTGTGTTTTGAATCAATCGTTAGTCAAGCCCCCTGGTTGGGTTGTGACAGTCAGTGATATGGTTTAGTGGGAATTGGATTGGGAAATTATAATATTCAAGATAATAAATAACGAAGGCATTATTGGAAACGATTACGCAATGGTGAGGTTAAAAGATAATATTAAACGCGAATATTAATTCAGAAATATTAACTTAATAATGTATTCGCGTGGGTGACGATTCACACGAATATAATTATTAGGAATAATATTCTGAAACGATATTCCATAAATCGTAACTCGAATCGAAATATGATACGAGCGTTGGATTTGGAAAGGTGACGATCCTTACGAATACGTACGTAAGTAATGCGTTTCGACAGGATAATGAAATAATATTTAACGATATTAAAATTAGAATAATAAATTAAAAACGTTTATTAGGAATCACAACCTAAGACGGATTTGAATGAATGGTTTTATTAAATAAATAATTTAGCGAAAATAAAACAGAATCGTTTTTACGAAACAATTTAATTAAAATCATTTTATTAAAAACGAAACATGATTATTTAAACGTTTTATATTTTAAATATATTTTACGAGAATAACCGAGCATCACAAAACATTTTACGCGATATAAATGAGACCGAGCATGTGGGGACGAAACGAGGTATAAGAAAGATGATTTTCTTCTTCCTTCTTCATTTTACACAAACCTACTCTCTCTCTAAAACACAAATTCGTCGCCCTCTCCCTCTCTAACTTCTCTCGACATTATCTTCTTCAATTCTTAACCATTCAAGAGATCTTGGCGCCTAAACGACCGTATAATCGAGGAGAACAAGAACCCACAAAGAAATTCCACGTTTGGTCGACATTTCAAGTTAAATCGAGAGTTTTATTTCGGTTTGTTATAAGCCACGAAACCTACAAACCCTTTGATATTCTAACCAATATCAACACATAGAAATGTGGGAATAAACCCTTGTAAACCATTTGGAAACCCTAGGAACAAGCCTGCACAGGTATTCGATGGTGATGATGATGGTGAGAAGCGATTTGTAGGTGTGCAGGTGTCCGATTCGGGGGCTGAAAGTCCAGATCGGCCGAACCTCTCATTGGGCGAACCACTGCACCACCGAACCTTCTTCCTGGTGAAGCCATGAATCCATGAACCCTTGGCTAGAAACCTGGAGTGCCACAAACCTGGAGTGCCACGAACCCTTGGCCTGCGAATCAAGAGAACCGAACCTGTGAACAGCTTGGCCGAATCTCTGTGAACCAGCCGATCCCCAACTGGGCGAACCTCTCCTGACTGAGTCTTCCTCTTGGCCGAACCCTGGACTAACGAACCTTCATATTGAACGAACCCTTGCTAGGCAAACCTTGGGAGGGGCGAACCATCTAGCCGAACCTTGTGTTGTCATAAACCTAGGGGCCGCGAATCTCTCGACCGAACCTTAAGGGCTTCCAACCTTCATCATAGCTGAACAATTGAACCAACCTTAGGGTTTTTTGGAGTATGATGGCAGCGAACCTAGGGGTTGTGGTTGGAATTAGGGTTGCTATAACCTAAGTATTCTAACTAAAGGTTAAGGATGAATAAAAGATCAAGATAATAGTGTGTAACCATGCATGCATGAATGGTTAGGAGTTGCCACCTTTTTCTTAATAAACTTAGGATTTAAATGAGAGGATTTTATGCATTGATGTGACATCCAGTACCTGATCGTCCGGCAAGTCCGTACGGTATGTGTACCTTCACTATTTACTGTGTGTAAATACAACGTATGAACAATTTTTGTGATAACAGGATTTAAAATACAAGAAACAGTTGTACATATTTATGTGAAAACTTAAATACCGTTTGTACAACAACTCACGATAAACAATAGTTGTTTGTATTTAGGTGAAAACCTAAGTACAGTTAATACAAAGATTCAAGAGAAACAACAGTGTAAAAGTAAACAACAAGAACATGTCGATTGCAATCTGATATCCATAGATGACAGGAATCAGATTGCAACCTGTGAGTTTAACGTTCTGAAATAATGAATGAAAGTAGAAAACAAAAGTAAGAAAGCCAAACCATCATCGTGTTCATTCGGGTGACGATTAAACGAATACGCGCGAAGGTGACGCGTTCTGAAGAAACGAAATCGAATAAACGATTCGAACGATAATAAAATAAAGAAATTAAATAATAAAAATTTATTAGGAATCACAACCTTTAAAATATTAAAAACACAACTCTTTTATTTAAATTCGTATCATACGCGCGTTACGTTATGGAAATACGAAGAAGACACGAAACGAACCTCTTTTCCGGATTTTCTCTCCCACCACTATTTTCAAGCTTCAAATCAACATATCTTGCTCGTTTCTTGGTGAAATCAAACGTTCTTGGTGTCCAAACAAAGCTCTTGACCTCCTGTACATAGAAGTACAACAGATCTGAGCATTTGTGCAGCCAAAATCGGGGTACTTGAGCTTGAAAAATCCGAAAAGTGGGTTTTCATAGCCTTGGTTCGACCCAGACACTTAACCGGTTTAGAACCCTCACTAAACGAACCATATACCTTCGAGATTCCTTCCTTATGTAACACAGTCGTGGGAACAACCTTACAATAAATGGGGTTCGATGAAGATGGTGGTGCATGGCTGCGGGTTCGCAAGGGAAGCTGGGCAAAGGGGGACGGCCGAACCTATCATCATCACTGAACCTGCGGTTCGCCAACCAATGTCACCGAACCTTCATACCCTCAGCCAAACCCGTATGCCATGAACCATCTCCACTGAACCTGCATGATCAGGCGAACCTCGAACCCTACTGTTGCGAACCTAGCATAGCCGATCCATGTATCCAGCCGAACCCTGATATTGCGAACCTAGCATCCTGAGCTGGACGAACCCTTCTGGCCACGAACCTCATAGCTCAAGCCTTCGAGGGACGAACCCTTGGGCTGTTGAGCCACCTTTTCCGTGAACCTTTAGGCCAAGGGGGGGTGGTGAAGCTCCACGAACCTCGAAACCCTAGCCGGCAATACCCCCCTTCATTTGGAACTCACACCTTACGGCCCAAAACACTCATTCAGCCCACGCATTTTATCGGCCCAAATATTTGGCCCAACAGAGGGCCCTCGGCCCATAGCATTTCATGCGGTCCAAGGGCTAGGTGCAGTCCACTTAATCGGCCCAACAAAAGCTAGTAGGCCCACTTAGCACATACGGCCCAAGCAACAACCACTTGGCCCAACTCATTATTTCAGCCCAAGTGAGTAGGCTTGGTCCATGTGATTCAGCCCATAGTGGTTAAAAAAGCCCATAATTCCTACGGCCCACAACACGTGAAAACAAATAGATTGGTATATCATGCATGGGATTTCGGTTGTTACTATAGAGGTGACAACATCTTTGGCAATATATAAACATAACACCTAAGAATCATTCTCATAGAATTTAATGGTGACAAGTGGCTATCTAAAACAATTGTTTGGGATGTTCAAAACATGATAAAGAGGCTCAATGATTTCAAAGGGTAGTATGCTAAATTTGATACAAAACCCAGGTGATACTTAGGAACTAATATGGAAATCAAACATGCACAATCCTAACGGGTTAAGACAAGTGCAACATAACACTATGCGCTTAGTTTAATCTAATTGGGGTAGGTGTTAGTATAATCTACAACAAGGGAACTCATGGCCGAATGCAGACCGAGACTCACAAGTGTTAGCCAACTTTAGGGCTAACACATACACGCACACAAATCCATACCATTTATACTTATAAATTTCAACAACATGAAATCAATACATAATCGTGAATTCACAAAAAGTACAATCAAGAGCGCATGCACTTCTTGTTTAAGATAAGTCAACCACAACTGCTACAAGGTGAGTTCATATTCCCCTTTTCTTATCTTAACTAATTTTAAACTCTCGGGGCTGAGAAACATGCTTAACTTTTATTTATTTAAAATTTTTAGTTTATCAAATTGCTTATACTTTGATTTAGATAATATTGCTTGACTTATTATCGTTTATGATTGTATGCATGCTTGTATGATCATTATATGACAGGAAAAACAAAGATGAATATGATAATTTAACTTCATAACTCATCAACACAATAGAATAACATATTTGTAAGATTACATCTTACAACACTTAATTATTCTTACAAGAACAAACAATGAGATTATCACATGTGAACATGATGACAACAACAACAACAAACAAGAATGATATGAGGATAATATATCTTCATAATATCATTCACCATCGGAGTTAGTTAAGTGAAATAAGACAAGTTCTTATAACACTCAGTTTACAACTCAGTGCAAATGACAATATAACACAAAACATATATCATCCACCACCTGAGTCGACTAAGTATAGCAAGACTAGCTCTTGCAATACTGTAGTGGCAACATAGTGACTATATGGAACAACAAGAATGATAATCATGATAACGTAACTTCATGTTAACAAAATCAATCACACAACAACTAACAATGTATTATAAGACAAGATCTTATACAACTTCGTTAACAAAAACGAGAACACACAACATTGAGAACAAACAAAATTGTTGAACACAATACAATTGATTACTATTGAACTGTCTGCATTATATCATTTCAATCATGTGCCATGTATTCAAGGTTTATCATTGTAAATCCCTTCACAAATCGCTGACCAGTTAGTTTGACGTGACTAAACCAACGATACATAGTGGTATCGTCGGTTTGACAAACCTCTAGCTTGTAGGACTAGTATGTTGATCGTATTGATTCATTGGCCGGTAACGTATGACCGGTGACAGGGCGACGAACAGTCAGGGTCTGGTAAGCGACACATGGTGATATTAATATGCAGTTATAATTTTAATTAATCCATCGTTTCCTGTTGACTAGTAGACTGAGGAATTTATTTTCTCTCATGTCATATTTGTCACACCCCGAGCCGGCGGGCTTGATGGTGAGTTTGTTGAGCTCTCTGTAATCAATGTACATCCTGAAAGATCCATCTTTCTTCATAACAAAAAGAACCGGAGCTCCCCACGGGGAAAAGCTCGGTCGGATGAATCCTTTGTCGAGTAGCTCTTGTAATTGATTGGACAACTCCTGCATTTCTGATTGTGCAAGTCTGTAAGTAGACTGCTCCCGGAATCAAATCGATTCGGAACTGCACTAATCTCTCAGGTGGCAGTCCTGGTAGATCATCCGGAAACACGTCCGCTTAGTCTTTCACAACCGGTACGTCTTGAATCTTGATTGCTTTCATGTCTTTCTCGATCACGTGAGCTAGGAATGCAACGCATTGTTTTTGGAGGTACTTGCGCGCCTTTATGCACGATATTATCTTGACACTGCGTTTCGCTTGGTCTCAACGAATCTCCAAAATCTCATTGTTCTCCACTGGAATGCGTAGTAATTTATCGGAACAGATGAACTCGACTCGGTTAAGAGATAGCCAATCCATTCCGATGATGATGTCGAAACCGCCCAGCTCCATCGGTATCAAATCGATGGAAAATGTGTGATTGCCTAGTGTTAGTGGGCAATTCCTAAGTATTGTGTCTACTGTGATTTGTTTGCCGTTAGCTATCTCAATAGTGTATGGGGAGTCTAACAATTCCTCAACATAATTAAGATGACATGCAAAATTGGATGAGATAAAACTCCGACCCGCAGCCGTGTCAAATAATATGGATGCATAGTAGTCAGATAAAAGAAATGTACCCGTGATCACATTCGGGTCCCGTCGAGCATCCGCAGCTCCTATCTGAAAGGCTCTACCTCTTGCTGCTTGAGCCCTTGGTTGAGCTTTCTTGGGACAGTCCCTAGAGAAGTGTCCAGGCTCACCACAAGTGCAGCAGGACCTGATATCAGCAGCAGCAATAGTGGCTGTGTTGTTGTTTCTGTTCTGAGCCCTCGAGCTCCTGCATTGGGCTACCAGATGACCAAACCTCCCACAATTGGTGCAGTGTCTGCACGGGATGTTTGGCAGATGAGGATACTGGCATATGTTGCACAAAGGTGCAGTGCCAGTGTAGGGCTTTCTGATTTGCAGTGGTGGTGGTTGATTGAGCATCGGTGTCTGAGTGATCGCAGCGAAGTTCTTGACCACTTTTTGTGTCTTAGCAGGCCTCTTATCAGGCTTCCTTGAAGTTCCAGCTTTGGCTGATCCAGCTTTGGCTGATTCAACCATCATTACTGTCATTGTTGATGACAAAGTAAAAGCCATTTCCATAGTTGTTGGATGAGCAGCAAGGATAAAACCTTGCATACAAGCCAGTAATCCACCAATATACCGCTCAATTCTCTTTTCCAGTGTTGGCACTATATCTGGTGCTAATGATGCCAGCTCAAGAAATCTTGTGGTATAGGCTAGATGCCTAGCACCAATCATAACAAGAATGAGTAATTCAGTCTCAACCTTCTTGATTTCGTTCCTTGGTAAAAACTCTGCCCACATCATGGCCTTAAAGTCATCCCAAGGCATTGACAGAGCCTCATCCCTGCCTTTAGTATGAACCTGAGCGTTCCACCAAGTTAACGCTCGCTTGTGAAATGAACCTGCATCATACTTCACCCTATACTGTTCCGGACAGTTGCTGGTCTCTAGGGTTGTCTCCATCTTTTCAATCCATTGGATCAATCCGACGGCTCCTTCGCTGCCACTGAAACTCGGTGTCTTGCATCCTACAAACTTCTTGGAGGAGTATTCTTGATAGTTTCGGGTGTTCCTGCTGCCTTCTCCCGAAGAGTTGGCAATGTTGTTGCTGTTGTTGGTGTTGATCCTGTTCATCATCTAGGGAATCACATCCCTCAGTTGACTGGTCAGCAGAGTGGCCAGTGCTATGGTAGCAGGGTCTAACTGATGTACAGGCGGTGGCGGAGGAGGACGTGGCTGTGTAGGAGAATCAGCAGGTGAAGGTGTAGATGAGTGTGGTGCCAAGTCTTGTGGTGGTGGTGGTGGTATAGTAGGTGGTGGTCTTCTCGGCGGCATTCTGATCATAACCGAAAGAAAATCGGTTAGTGCAGTGATCAGATGCAGAAGACACATGCAAATAGAGTCCTATGTCAAATAATCTCTACATGAGGGTCCCTAGGTTATAGTCTAGGCCGAACCATTTAAGTAATATGACCTATATTTCTCTATAACCATGGCTCTGATACCAATCTGTCACACCCCGAGCCGGCGGGCTGGATCGAATGTCCCGCGTGGCGGAAGGTTCCCGGGGCGCAATATCGTGAGTGATAATCGAAATGATCTGATTGTTACATAGCACATGATAAATAAATGAGAAATGCTAACACGACAATGATATAGAATTACAAGATTAAATTACAATGAATCGTTCATAATTTAACCAAGTAAATCTATCCAAAAGAATCAATGAGTTTATATCTTGTCACTATAAAAGATATACAAAAGATGATTCGCTGTATTGTCAATCCAAAAGTATGCAACACAAAAAGTAGCAAGGCCTTCTAAAAGTCCACTAGCTATGTCCCTGTAATCCTGGTGACTAAACCTGTTCATCACCTGAGAAACATGCATTTAAACAAAGTCAACACTAGGTTGGTGAGTTCATAAGTATGTTAATTGAAAACCTTGGTTCATTCACGTGCACAATCACAATGTTAATCATGTTGCGTGTATATTGTTTGATTCACCCATTCACCCTATGTCTCCTCAATAGTTATAATTACTAGTAATACATCATCCTAGTAGTGATGCTTATATATAGGGCATATGTAAGGGAACCAAGCCCTAGCCAACATCCCACCTCATCACTACTAGAACTCCACACTACTTGCAACACAACTATTGATTTCCATCTCCATTTCATATGTTCTTCTCATTGTTGATCACCTGTGATATCATGTATAGAATAATATAATAATAATTTTGTAGTTATCAAACCGAAGTATTGATAACTATTATATGTATTAAGGACATTAGATTTATTTAATCTGTTCCTTGTATTATTCTATTGATTGTGGGGTTAACTGTTGATACACTTTTAATCAATAAAAGTGTTAATTAACCATTTGTAATGTATTCTCAATGCAATGTATAGAGCCTAAAAGGAATCCAGTGTGATCCTCACGTATTCAGATTACAATGCATCCGATTCACCTTTATCCCGCCATGTGTTCTCAATGTAGTTAACAAAGTTGAATAAGAACTTTTCTTATTAGTTTATGTCAACAGATGTGAGAATGATATTGTTATCATGAAGATACGTTATCATGATTATCATTCTAAATGATGCATATGTTCACCATGTTGCCATTAAGCCGTGGTAAGAACTAGTCTTGCCACCCTTAATCAGCTCAGGTGGTGGATGATGAATGCTCCATACTATCGCATAGTATGTTTTAAGTTGTAAACTAAACGTTATAAGTACTTGACTTATCACACTTAGTTAATTATAATGTTGAATGGTATTTAGAAGATGCATTATCTTCTGATCATTCATATGTTTTGTTGTGTCATCATGTTTCTCTGTAATTGTCTCCAATGTTTGTTTATGTATGAATTATCCCAATGGTTGCTCATGTAAGAATAACTGAGTGTTGTAAGATAAAATCTTATAACTACGTTATTCTATTGTGTTGATGAATTATGAAGATATATTATCATGTTCATCTGATTATCCATGTCATGTCATGATCATACAAGCATGCACACAATGATAAATGATAATAAGTTAAACAATATTATCAAATCATAGTATAAATAATATGTGAAACATTAAAACTCTTAAATCAATAAAAGTAAGCATGTTTCTCATCCTAGAGAGTTTAAAATCAGTTAAGATTAAAGAAGGGGGGCATATGAACTCACCTTGTTGTTGTAGTGGTTGACTTAGCTTAATAAGGAGTGCACGCGCTCTTGATTGTATGTTTTCACGATCCTGTATCGATTTCACGATGTTTGTCCTTGTAAGTATGAGTTACAGAATTTCGTGTGGGTGAGTATGTGTTATCCCTAACTTGGTTATCACTCGTGAGTCTCGGACTTATTCTTCATTCGGCCCAGTGTACTTGTTATGATTTTTTTGATAACACTTAACCAAATTAGATTAATGTTGATATACGTGGTTATTGATTTTATGCTCATCTTGACTCAATGTATTATAAAAATTCCAAATATAAAACTTAGGTTTTACATGAAAGATTATCAATCTTTAATGTATTAAGTTTAACCATGTGTTATCATTTCCCATCGTGTATCAACATCTTCAATTTACCCCTTTGTATTAATTATACTAGTATAATCACGCATGTTGATTCCATAAATGTTAGAAGGGTTTGTTAACATTGTAATTATGTTGACTCATCTCATTAATGTTGGGCCGAATAAACCATAATGGGTCGAAGGTTCAATTGGGCTAGGACGACCCCATGGGCCATCAGCCTACTTGGGCCGTAAACAGGAATTGGGCCTCGGGTTATAAATGTGGGTCGATCGGTTGAGCTACATAAGGAGTTGGGCCAGCATATCTAAGTTGGGCCAAAGGATTTGGGCCTGAAACAGTTCGGTTGGGCCAGATAGATGTAAACTCATCAATTAAAACTTGTGGCAGCCAATACAATGAACCTATTAAGCTTAATAGACTAAGGTTTGGTTATGGGCCTAGTAACATAGGTTCGTTGAGCTTCAAGGTTCATCCAACTGGAACCAATAGGTTTGGCCGAATGAGGGGGTGGGGTTGCAAGCATGAACAGGTTCTTCTGTGTTCTAATCATGCAGGTTCGTTCAAAATGTCAAGGGTTCGGCCCTGTGGTTGTCATGAATGTTCGTCTGAATGCTTGGGTTTGGCCAGTGGTCAGGTTCGTCTAGGGTTGGGAAGGTTCGTTGGTCACAGGAGGTTCGTCACAAGTACAGGTTCGGTCCCTTCAATGGATGATGGTTCGCTTGGAGAATGAAGGTTCGGCCACCAGTTGCGCATAGAAAGTTCGGTGGCTTGAAATGTTCGTGCATGGCTGCAAATGGTTCGCAGCACTACGCAGGTTCGGCTAGGTGGAGGTGAAGGTTATGTGGTGTTGAGACTGAGGCATGCAGGTTCGCTGCTTGTGGAGGAAGGTTCGGCTGTGGGTGCTGAACATGTAGGTTCAGTGGTGAAGTTGGCGAACCCTAGTAACAGGTTCGGTTCCCCCTTTCTTCCCCACGACCTGCACCTCTGATCATCATCTTTCTTATCATGAACAACCTGCTCTACACCATAATGTGATGCAGTAATGATTCCCGAAAGGGAGTAGGTCGTGAAAATGGTTCTAAGACCTGTTAAACATGTGTGGGTCGAACAAACCCCATAAAACCCTAATTTTTCAGACTTTACATGCTCAATACCTCGAATTTGGCTGGTTAATCTCTCAGATCTGTTGTACTTCTTTGTAGAGGAGGTCAAGAGCTACGCGTGGACACCAAGAATGCTTGATTTCGTGAAGAAACGTGTGATTTATGGTGGATTAAAGCTTGAACTCTTGTAGTGGGAGAGAAAAACGAGTTTGTAGAGAGAGAAAGGTGTAGGTGAAGATAATAAATGAGATTAACTGCTTGAAATGGGGTTTTTATACCTCGAGGGTATTCGGTTCGCTTCGGTTGATCGGTTCACGTTTTCGTTGCGTTTCCGGAGCGTAACGCGTAATTTAAGTGTTTTAAATAAAAGATTAGTTATTTTAATTATTTTGATGAGTTTCAAAATTGTAAAACATTATTTATTAAATTTTATTAATTTATTTTCGTTCGTGTCGTGTTTCGTTTTCGTTTCGTCAGATCGCGTCACCATCGCACGTATTCGTTCGAATCGTCATTCGAACGAACACGTCGATGGTTTGGCTTTCAGATTTTTGTTTTCTACTTCCAGTTATCATTTCAGAACGTTAAACTCACAAATATGTTTGTGTGAATCGTCACTCACGCAAACACACCGTCAGTTCGTTATTCTGAAACGACACTGCAATATTGTTTTAAATTGTATTTCCTCGCTGTCGGACTCAACTAAACATCCTGTTATCACATTGTTTTCAAATTGATTTGTCGGCCATCTGATTCCTGTCATCTATGGATATCAGATCGCAACCGATTTGTTCTTGTTATTTGTTTGGACACTGTTGTTTCTCGTGTTTCGTTGTATTATTTGTACTTAGGTTTTCACTTAAATACTAACAACTATTGCTTATAATGAATGTTGTACTTACGGCATTTAAGTTTACACAAAAATACGTACAACTGTTTCTTGTATTTTGAATTTGTTATTTCAAGTACTGTTCACAATAATGTATTTACACATAGTTACTATTGAAAGTACACGTACCATACGGACTTGCCGGCCAGTCAGGGACTAGTTGTCACAATATTACTAGTAATAGTTTCGATGAGGCCTACGGTAATCCAAAGTGGTAGAGGTAAATCGGATGCATTGGAATCTGATTACGTGAGGATTGCAATGGATTCCTTTTAGGCTATACACTTCAAGTTGAGAACAAATATCAATTGGTTAACTAACACTCTTATATCGAAAAGTGATACAATGGGTGATTAACACAAATGGACGGGTGATTAACACTTCAAGGATCAGATTAACTTAATCTAATTTCCTTAACACATTGAGGGTTATCCATACTTCGGTTTGATATATAAACCCCTCTTATTATATTATTCTACATATGATACAATGGGTGATTAACACAAACGGACGGGTGGAATGAAAATGGGGATATATAGTTGTATTGCAAGTGGTATTAAGTTCTATTAGATATGTGGTGGGATGTTCGCTGGGGCTTCTTCCCCTACATATGCCCTATATATAAGCATAGCTAATAGGATGAGATATAACTTGTAAATATAACTATGGAAAGGCCATTGTGTGAACGGGTGAATCAAACAACTTACAAGTAACATGTATGATATTGGGATTGTGTATGTGAACAACTCAAGGTTTTCAATTATCAAACCTATGAACTCACCAACCTAGTGTTGACTTTGCTTAAATGCATGTTTTCTCAGGTGACAAACAGTTTTAGTCATCAGTATTCAAGAACCTAACTAGTGGACTTTTAGAAGACCTAGCTACATTTTGTGTCGAGCATATTTTGGAATGACAAAACAATGAATCATCTTTTGTGCATCTTGTACAGTTACAAGATTGAGACTCATTGATTCTTTTGAATATATTTACTTAGTTAAATTATGAGAAAACAATGTAAGTTAAGTTGGTAATTCTATATCATTGTCATGTTAGCATTTCTCATTTATATATCATGTGCTATGTAAACAATCTGATCATTTTGATTATCAAACGATATCGCGCCCCGAGAACTTTCCGCCCGACAGGAAAGTCGATCTAGCCCGCCGGCTCGGGGTGTGACAGATTGGTATCAGAGCCACGGTTATAGAGAAATATAGGTCATATTACTTAAACGGTTTGGCCTAGACTATAACCTAGGGACCCTCATGTGGAGATCATACAACATAGGATTCTATTTGCATATGTCTTCTGCATCTAATCACTGCACTAACCGATTTTCTTTCGGTTATGATCAGAATACTGCCAAGAAGACCACCACCAGCTTTACTGCCACCACCACCGCAAGATTCAGGCCCACACTCTTCGACACCGACACCACCTGACTCTCCTCCACACGTACCTCCTCCACCTCCTCCTTCACCACCGCCTACTCATGAGTTGGATCCTGCTACGATAATACTGGCCACACTACTGACCAGTCAACTAAGGGATGTGATTCCCGAGATGATGAACCGTATCAATAGCTGCAATAGCAACAACATCGCCAGCTGATCTGGAGAAGGCAGCGGTAACACTCGACACCATCAGGACTACTCCTACAAGAACTTTGTAGGATGCAAGCCACATAGCTTCAGTGGCAGTGATGGTGCCGTCGGATTGATCCAGTGGATCGAGAAGGTGGAAACAACTCTTGATATTTGTGCCTGTCCTAATCAGCACAGGGTGAGGTATGCTGCCGGCTCGTTTAACAAGCGAGCTCTGACATGGTGGAATGCCCAAGTACAGACTAGGGGCAGGGATGAAGCTCTGTCAATGCCTTGGAATGATTTCAAGGCTATGCTAAGGGCAGAGTTTTTGCCCAAGAAACGAACTGAAGAAGGTTGAGACCGAGTTACTCAATCATGTCATGATTGGTGCTGGGCATCTGGGCTACACCACCCGCTTTCATGAGTTAGATACTTTGGCACCTGACATGGTGCCAACACTGGAGAAGAGGATCGAGCAGTATGTCGGTGGACTGCCGGCTTGTATCTAAGGGCAAGTGATTTCTGCCTGTCCTACTACTATCGAGATGGCTGTTACTCTGTCAGCAACTTGGACAGATGTGATGGTTGCCCTCGGGGCACTGAAGAAAGAAGCTGACTCAGCAAAGGTTGGAACTTCAAGGAAGCCGGACAGACGCCCGGCTAAGAAACAGAAAGTGGTCAGGAATTTTGCTGCGACCACACAGACACTGATGATCAACCAACCACAACCTTTACAGATCAAGAAGCCCTACACTGGCATAACACCATTGTGCAACACCTGCCAGTATCATCCTCCGCCAAACACCCAGTGCAGACAATGCACTAACTGTGGGAAGTTTGGTCACTGGGCCAACCAATGCAGGAGCACGGGGGCTCCGAACCGAAACAACAATACAGCTATGACTGCTGCTGCTGATCACAAGTCTTGCTACAACTGTGGCGAACCTGGACACTTTTCTCGGGATTGTCCCAAGAAGAATCAACCAAGGGCTCAAGTAGCACGAGGTAGAGCCTTTCAGACTGGAGCAGCTACTGCTCGACAAGACCAGAATGTGGTCACGGGTACCTTTCTCTTATCTGACTTCTATGCATCTATTTTATTTGATACTGGTGCGGATCAGAGTTTTATCTCATCCGATTTTGCTTGTCATCTTATTCATGTTTAGGAATCTTTAGACTCCCCTTATACTATTGAGATAGCAAACGTCAAACAGATTACAGTTGACATAGTACTTAGGAATTGCCAACTAACACTTGGTGATCACACATTTTCCATCGATTTGATACCGATGGATCTGGGTAGTTTCGATATCATCATCGGAATGGATTGGCTATCTCTTAACAGAGTTGATTCATATGTTCCAAAAAGCTATTACGTATTCCAGTGGAGAACGATCAGATCTTGGAAATTCATGGAGATCAAGCAAGTCGCAGTGTCAAGATAATATCGTTCATGAAGCCTCGCAAGTATCTACGAAAACAGTGTTCGCATTCCTAGCACATGTGATAGAGAAAGACAAGAAAGAAATCAAGATTCAAGACGTACCAGTTGTGAAAGACTATGCAGACGTGTTTCCAGATGATTTACCGGGACTGCCACCCGAGAGATCGGTGCAGTTTCAAATCGATTTGATTCCGGGAGCGACTCCTGAAGCTAAGTCTCCTTATAGACGTGCACCATCAAAAATACAGGAATTATCCAGTAAATTACAAGAGCTACTCGACAAGGGATTCATCCGACCAAGTTTCTCACTGTGGGGAGCTCCGGTTCTCTTTGTTAAGAAGAAGGATGGATGGTTTAGGATATGCATTGATTACAGAAAGCTCAACAAACTTGCCATCAAGAATCGGTACCCGTTACCTAGGATTGATGATTTGTTTGATCAGTTACAGGAGCTCAGTACTTCTCAAAGATAGACATGCGTTCAGGTTATCACCAGCTCCAAATTCAAGAAGAAGACATACCCAAGACGGCCTTTCGTACCCGATATGGTCACTACGAATTCATGGTGATGCCATTCGGATTGACGAACGCACCGGCAGTGTTCATGGATTTAATGAACTGGGTGTGCAAGCCGTATCTAGATCAATTTGTTATTGTCTTTATTGATGATAAACTGATCTATTCAAGAAGCAAGAATGAACATGAACAACACCTCAGAAAGTCTTGGAGCTCCTGAAAGATGAACGACTTTATGCCAAATTCTCCAAATGTTAATTTTGGTTGAGAGAAGTTCAGTTTTTGGGTAACGGGATTAACAGTAACGGTACTCATGTGGATCCTGCCAAGATTGAAGCAATCAAAAACTGGGATGTGCCCACAACACCGACAGAGATCAGATCAGATCATTCTTGGGATTGGCAGGTTATTACAGGAGATTCATTTCGAATTTCTTTAAGATAGCCTTGCGTCTCACCAAACTCACACAGAAGAGTGAACCATTCGTATGCACATAGAAACAAGAAGAGGCATTTTAAACACTGAAACAAAGATTGTGCAATGCTCCAATCTTAACACTCCCAGAAGGCAATGATGTTTTGTAGTATACTGTGATGCTTCCCATCAGGGACTCAGTTGTGTTTTAATGCAACGAGACAGAGTCATTGCTTACGCCTCGTGACAACTGAAGATACACGAGAAGAAATACACAAAACATGACTTAGAACTGGGAGCTGTTGTCTTTGATTTAAAGATTTGGAGACATTACCTGTATGGTACTAAATGCGCTATCTTCACATATCACAAGAGTTTACAGCACATATTTGATCAGAAGGAGCTTAACATGAGACAGATACGTTGGTTTGAGCTCCTAAATGATTACGATTGTGTGATCAAATACAATCTACACAAAGCTAATGTTGTAGCTGACGCTTTGAGCCGGAAGGAAAGAGTCAAACCCTTGCGCGTTTGAGCAATGTGAATTACCGTGCAAACAAGTCTGAGAGATCAAATTATACAAGCACAACAAGAAATAATGGCAAGAAACAACTTAAAGAACGAGCTCGATTGTGGAGCTGAGAAACATTTCGACACAAAACAAGATGGAGTTATCTATTTTCAGGATCGAGTTTGGATCCCAGCAGTAGATGAACTTCGAACACTCATACTTGACGAGGCACACAAGACACGTTATTCCGTTCATCATGGTGCTGATAAGATGTACCAAGATCTTAGGTCGTTTTATTGGTGGCCAGGTATGAAGAAGGATGTTTCCGCTTATGTTGGCAAATGCCTAACATGTGCCTAAGTCAAAGCTGAACATCAAAAACCGTCAGGTTTGCTGGAACAACCAAAGATACCACAATGGAAGTGGGAACAAATAGCTATGGATTTTATAACCAAGCTATGCGGCACTTCCAGCGGACACGATTCTATTTGGTCATCATTGATCGATTGACCAAGTCCGCGCACTTCTTCCCGATCAGAGAGAATTACAAGATGGAAAAGCTAGCAAGAATTTATGTCGATGAAGTAGTAGTAGTTGGCACGGTGTGCCATTGTCTATTATTTCAGACCGGGACAATCGATTTACTTCGCGGTTCTGGCAATCATTGCAACAATCTCTAGGGACAAGTGTTAACTTGAGCACTGCTTATCATCCACAAATGGATGGACAAAGTGAGCGAACAATTCAAACCCTAGAGGATATGTTGAGAACATGCATCCTATACTTCGGTGGAAGTTGGGATAAACATTTACCACTTATCGAGTTCTCTTACAACAACCGCTACCACAGTAGCATTGGATGTGCTCCGTTTGAAGCACTATATGGTAGAAAATGTCGGTCTCCAATTTGTTGGACCGAAGTGGGAGAAAACAGAATAACTGGGCCTGAACTTATTTAGGAAACTACTGATAAGATAGCCCAGATACAATAAAGACTACAGCCAACATGTAGCCGCCAAAAGAGATACGCAGAAAAACGGCGAAAGCCTTTGGAATTCCAACTGGGTGACCGAGTCATGTTGAAAGTGTCCCCGTGGAAAGGCTTAGTTCGTTTTGGGGCTAAAGGCAAGCTAGCACATGAGATAGCTCAACGCATAGGTCCTGTGGCATACAGACTCAGACTTCCTGATGAACTCAGCGGAGTACACGATGTATTTCAGGTATCAAATCTCAAGAGATGTCTTGCTGATAAATCATTGATCATACCTTTGGAAGAGATACAAGATGATGAACAATTACATTTCATTGAAGAACCTGTAGAGATCATGGAACGTGAAGTCAAGAGACTGAAATGAAGTCGTATCCCTATTGTAAAGGTTCGATGGAACTCCAAGCGTGGACCAGAATTTACCTCGAACACGAGGACAACATGAAGACAAAGTATCCCCACCTGTTTGAAGAATTTGTGCCCGAAAATGATGCTTAAATTTCGAGATGAAATTTCTTTAACAAGGGGAGACTGTGACATCCAGTACCTGATCGTCCGCCAAGTCCGTACGGCATGTGTACCTTCACTATTTACGGTGTGTAAAAACAACGTAGGAAAAGTGTTTGTGATAACAGGATTCAAAATACAAGAAACAATTGTACGTATATATGTGATAACTTAAATACCGTTTGTACAACAAGTCACGATAAACAATAGTTGTTTGTATTTAGGTGAAAACCTAAGTACAGTTAATACAAAGAATCAAGAGAAACAACAGTGTAAAAGTAAACAACAAGAACATGTCGATTGCAATCTGATATCTATAGATGACAGGAATCAGATGGCTGAAAAATCAGTACAAAAACAATGTGAAAACCGGAAGTTTAGTTGAGTCCATCAGTGAGGAAACATGATTCAAAACATAATTACAGTATTGTTTCAGAAAAACAAACTGACAGTGTGTTTGCGTGGGTGACGATTCACACAAATATATCTGTGAGTTTAACGTTCTGAAATAATGAATGAAAAGTAGAAAACAAAAGTAAGAAAGCCAAACCATCATCGTGTTCATTCGGGTGACGATTCGAACGAATACGCGCGAAGGTGACGCGTTCTAACGAAATGAATTCGAATAACCGATTCGAGCGATAATAAAATAAAGAAATTAAATAATAAAAATTATTAGGAATCACAACCTTTAAAATATTAAAAAGTCAACTCTTTTATTTAAAGTCGTATCATACGCGCGTTACGTTCTGGAAATACGAAGAAGACACGAAACGAGCAAACGAAAAGAACCCGAACTCTCTCGGGGTATAAATACCCTTGATAAGTTCATCTCTCTCATTTTTTTCATTTCTACTCTCTCTCTAAAAACAAATTTCCGGATTTTCTCTCCCACCGCCATTTTCAAGCATCAAATCATCATATCTTGCTCGTTTCTTGGTGAAATCGGACGTTCTTGGTATCCAAACGAAGCTCTCGACCTCCTCTACCCAGAAGTACAGCATATCTGAGCATTTGTCCAGCCAAAATCTAGGTACCTGAGCTTGAAAAATCTGAAAAGTGGGTTTTCATAGCCTTGGTTCGACCCAGACACTTAACCGGTTTAGAACCCTCACAAAACGAGCCCAATACCTTCTAGAATCCTTCCTTAAGTAACACAGTTGTGGGAACAACCTTACAACTAATGGAGTTCGATGAAGATGGTGGTGCATGGATGCGGGTTCGCAAGGGAAGCTGGGCAAAGGGGACGGCCGAACCTGTCATCATCACTGAACCTGGGGTTCGCCAACCAATGCCACCGAACCTTCATACCCTCAGCCGAACCCGGATGCCACGAACCATCTCCACCGAACCTGTATGAACAGGCGAACCTCGAACCCTACTGTTGCGAACCTGGCATTGCCGAACCTTATATCCAGCCGAACCGTGCTGTTGCGAACCTAGCATCCTGAGCTGGACGAACCCTTCCAGCCACGAACATGATAGCTCAAGCCTTCGAGGGCCGAACCCTTGGGCTGTTGAGCCACCTTTTCTGCGAACCTTGATGCCAAGGGGGGTGGTGAAGCTAATAGGATGAGATATCACTTGTAAATATAACTATGGAAAGGCCATTGTGTGAACAAGTGAATCAAACAACTTACAAGTAACATGTATGATATTGGGATTGTGTATGTGAACAAATCAAGGTTTTCAATTATCATATTATGAACTCACCAACCTAGTGTTGACTTTGTTTAAATGCATGTATTCTAAGGTGACGAACATGTTTAGTTATCAGTATTCAAGAACCTAGCTAGTGGACTTTTAGAAGACCTAGCTACATTTTGTTTCTAGCATATTTTGGAATGACAAAACAATGAATCATCTTTTGTGCATCTAGTACAGTTACAAGATTGTGACTCATTGATTCTTTTGAATAGATTTACTTAGTTAAATTATGAGAAACAATGTAATTTAACTTTGTAATTCTATATCATGTCATGTTAGCATTTCTCATTTATATATCATGTGCTATGTAAACAATCAGATCATTTCGATTATCAAACGATATCGCGCCCGAGAACTTTCCGCCCGACGGG
>SZYD01002554.1:0-26483 GCA_009363875.1 Mikania micrantha
ATCACAAAGTTTCTGCTTCAAGGTCTGATAACGCCTCTTCTTGCTTTGGTCCCCACTCATAAGGCCTATCCTTTTGAGTTAAAGAGGCGAGAGGGACTGCAATCCTGGAGAAGTTCAAAATAAACCTCCGATAGTAACCGGCGAGTCCAAGAAATGAACGAATCTCCGTTGGTGTCTTCGTGTATTCCAATTCTTCACATCTTCAATCTTTGCAGGATCCACGTGAACACCCTTTTCATTGACTATGTGTCCCATGAATTGAACTTCTTTAAGCCAAAATTCGCACTTGGAGAATTTGGCATACAGTTGTTCTTTCCTTAGGATCTCCAAAACCAACTTAAGGTGTTGCTCGTGTTATACTTTGCTCTTAGAGTACATCAAAATATCATCAATAAAGATAATCACAAATTTATCTAAGTACGGCCTGCATACACGGTTCATGAGGTCCATGAAAACCGCAGGTGCATTGATAAGGCCGAAGGGCATTACCAGAAACTCATAATGGCCATATCTTGTTCTGAAAGCTATCATGGGAATATCATCTTCATGTACACGAAGCTGATGATACCCAGACCGTAAGTCGATCTTTGAAAACCATGTCGAGCGTTTAAGTTAATGGACAACTTGTTAAATTGGCGGTTGTCTATGCACATTCGGAATGACCCGTCCTTCTTCTTGACAGAAAGGACCAGTGCCCCCATGGCGAATGACTTGGGCGAATGAATCCTTTCTTAGACAGTTCTTGTAGTTGGCTCGCCAGTTCTTGTAACTCCGAAGGCTCAAGTCTGTAGGGAGCTTTGGCGACTGGGTTCGCACCAGGTACTAAATCAATTAGAAATTCTACTTGACGTTCTGGTGGAATACCCGGCAAGTCGTCTGGAAATACTTCAGGAAAATCTCTTATCACAAGAATGTCTTCAATGCTCTTTCTTTTCTCCTTTTTCTCCACAACAGGAACAAGACGAGTTCGCGCACTTGTGATGACAATACATACTGACTTACCTGACAAGGTATGCAGTGCTCAACTCGAGGCCTTGAAAACGGAAAACTTGGTACAGGAATCTTTACGAGGAATGGAAACACAGTTTGATGTCAAGTCTGATGGAATTCGTTATTTCATTGATCGACTGTGGATACCTTTGTATGGAGGTTTAAGGAACTTGTGATGGATGAAGCACACAAGTCCAGGTATTCAGTCCATCCGGGATCAGACAAGATGTATCATGATTTGAAGGCACTGTATTGGTGGCCTCACATGAAAGCTGATATTGCTAAGTACGTTAGCAAATGTTTGACTTGTTCGAAAGTCAAAGTTGAATATCAGAAGCCATCTGGTTTACTGCAACAACCAGAGATACCGATGTGGAAATGGGAACAGATTTCGATGGACTTCATTACTAAGTTACCCCGTACACCGAGTGGTTGTGATACGATATGGGTAATTGTCGATCGATTAACAAAATCTGCACACTTCTTAGCAATCAAGGAAACTGATAAGATGGAGAAACTGACTCGCATTTACATCAAGGAAGTGATAGCACGACATGGCGTGCCAATCTCTATCATATCAGATCGGGATGCTCGATTTACTTCCAACTTTTGGAAATCACTTCATAAGTCATTGGGGACTCGTTTGGATATGAGTACTGCCTATCACCCACAGACTGACGGTCAAAGTGAACGTACGATTCAAACGCTCGAGGATATGTTACGAGCTTGTGTAATTGACTTTGGTGATAGCTGGGAGAATCATTTACCGTTAGTGGAATTCTCTTACAACAATAGTTATCATACAAGTATTCAAGCAGCACCGTTTGAAGCTTTGTATGGTCGCAAATGTCGTTCACCAGTTTGCTGGGCTGAAGTTGGTGACAGTCAGATAACAGGTCCTGAATTGGTGCACGAGACGACAGAGAAGATAGTTCAAATCCGAAACCGTATGGCAGTGGCCCGGGATCGACAGAAGAGTTATGCTGACAAACGACGTAAACCATTGGAATTTCAAGTAGGAGACCGAGTTCTTCTAGAGGTATCACCTTGGAAAGGTGTGATACGATTCGGCAAGCGCGGGAAGCTTAGTCCACGTTACGTAGGACCTTTTGAGATTCTGAAAAGGATTGGTCCGGTTGCGTATCAACTTAAATTACCGGATGAACTCAGTGGAGTTCATGATGTCTTTCATGTATCGAAAGAAATGTCTCTCTGATGAGACATTGATTGTACCGTTGGAAGAAATACAAGTAGATGAACAATTGCGATTCATTGAAGAACCAGCAGAAATCATGGACCGGGAGGTCAAACAACTTAAGCAAAGCAAGATTCCGATAGTCAAAGTTTGATGGAATTCAAGACGTGGTCCTGAATTCACATGGGAACGGGAAGATCAAATGATGAAGAAATATCCTCATCTATTTAAAACAGCTACTGCTAACACTGAGAGCGCACGTTAAATTTTGGGACGAAATTTCCTTCAACAAGGGGATGACGTGATGCTTCACACATCAACACTGCAAAGTTCAAACTGTAAGCACAAACACTTTATTCAATTGATTTTGTTACAAACAATTGTGCTATATTACATTTTATATATTTTATGTGCTACATTTCATATGTTACATGTTATGGTAGTACATACATGCTTAGTTACACACATTTTGCTATGTGCGGGGTTGCATAGTACAAACAGTTACAGACACTCACTATGTGTGAGGTTACACAGCACAGTATGATCAAACACAAACAGTCACAGTTAGGTGAACTAACTAGTGTACACGCAAACAGTCACATTGAACGATCACAAGTAGTTGTGATGTTACAATCATTAGATTGTGTGTGTGAGTACACACAAGCACACAGAATGATCAAATTACACTAGCACGCACGATTTAAACTCGTAAGTAGTTTCCTAACTACTCCTAACACTTACTAATTTTCGGGACGAAAATTCCTTCAACAAGGGATGATGTGACAATTCGACTTTTCGGATTAACCTTGTTAACTGAAGATAGTGAGATCACAGGCCCAACAAGACAAATTAGGCCCAATGAAGTCTATGAAGGCCCAACAAAGCCTAGTTGGCCCAATAAGACCAGTTAAGCCCAATGAAACCAAGGAAGTCCAATGAGGCCCAAGTAGGCCCATTAAGGCCAAAGTAGGCCCAAGGTAGGCCCATTTATAGTTATGAGGCCCAAAAGGATTTAATTTGGTTAAATAAGCCCAAACATAATTGAAATAGATGAAATTGGCTTGTAATTTGTTAGATAAGTAAATTTTGACTATTAGAAGTCAAAATTCGAATAATGGATGTTATTAGAAGTTGAAATTTCTTTCCATAATCAACTATAGTTGAATTAAGCTATCTTAGATTACTCCATTATGGTTATAAGCATCTAGTATATAATGATTAAGGTGGGAATCAAGTAAAAACGGGATTTTGACTTTAGATAGTCAAAATTCATATATGAAAATCAAGGAAAATTCGGAATTTATTAAAAATTCGAATTTTAACCGATCATTAAATATTCTTAATCATCATATTGATGATTATCATCAATAATTAGCAGTTATAATAGACCATAATGTCGAATTAAAGCAATAGTAGTTCAAAAGATGAAACCGTAGGCCTTAACTCTAGATTACCCATAATTCGGTTTCAATTTACACAATTGGATCTCCCTAAACACTAGTCGACATTCTCTGAGGGTAATACAAGCAACGATTTGGTCTCACAAACTCTGGATTGAAGAATTGGATCGTGAAGGAGCCGAATCTAGGACTTGCAGTGAACTACAACAATTATACATCAAATCTTGTAAGTAAACTTTCCTACACACTCTAAAACTACCGAATAAAACAATCCCTATGTTAATTCGGTGTTCCAATATCGAATTTCAAGATTTTAGATCCTAGGGTTCTAAGTTCAAACCGATTTGGGTGTTTTGATATAATCGTGTTTAAAAATCAAAATAAAGTGTGTAGAAGGTTTCAGAAACCTCCGATGATACTAAACCATATCTCAATTTCATGTTGCAACAACGAATCGATCACGGTCTAATTCTAGGGTTCTAAAGACATACGGTTTTGGGGGTTTTTAATCAAACGAGTTTAAGAATCAAATTAATGTGCATGGGCAGTTTCAGAAGCTTCCGAATGAGCTAACCTAAGTTTCAATTTTATTGTATTACAACGAATTGATAGATGTTGAATCTAGGGTTCTTGAGCTTAAACTGTTTTGGGGATTTTGGGTTAAACGTGATTATTATTCAAATTAACCTTTACAGATAGTTTTGAAAATTCATTCTCAATGAAAACCTCATGATTTCGGGGACTCACAGTAGCTAATCGAATGAATTTGAGTTAGAGTTTAAGAATTTGTGTTCGAATATGTTAATACCCGATTAATGGAGTTATGATGTTTAATTTTTCGAAATAAAACCACTGATAGACTCGACTGAGTCCGGAGAACAAAAGCCCCATAGTTATTTAGTCAAGTGGGATCGAAATCGGGCTCAATTGGAAGATTGTTGCTTCGTCTATATTATCAAATGGAGTTTGGACTGAAAGGGTAGTTAAAAGAATTGATTCTGGAAGTCTAATGCGAAACCCTAGCGGGCCGGAGTGGTAAGGTGCGTGTGATGGGAGTGGGGGGTCGCGGGTTCGATCCCGGGTTCCACCATTTTTTGAGAATTTAAGACTATTTTAGTATTTTTATCATAACTTTCGCGTACGAACTCCGATTCAACTCGTTCCAGTGGCATTAGAATCAGAATTCAGTTCCGAATGTATTAGGATAATAAAAATTATATTTTAATCCGAAAACGAAATCGCGTATAATTACGGTTATTTAAATAAAATCAAATATGATTTTATTTAAACGATTTCAAAGTCACGCGTACTTACGTATGCACATTCTTAACACTTTAACATATGTATGTTGACACGTATGTGATTCCAAGCACAAAACGACTATTCGAATAACATTAAGTTATTCTTTAAATACAGATTCTTCGTAAAGGATCTTTTACACGAGTTCAGGAGTATTTGATCATTCTGCAACTATCAAAGGTGCGTACACGGCCCCTTTCTTATTTTAAACTGTTTTGGGGGAGAAAACATGTGCAACAAACTCTTTTTAGATACATATCACTTGCATGAGTTAGCTGTTTACATTATGTGACAACATAGCAATTGAAAGTCCTTACACACCTCGAACCGTTTAGTTTGCCGTAGCGCAAAGCGTGGTAGTTGGAAATAGATCTATTAGGTTTGACAAACCTCACCTGGTAGATGGGATCTACGCAGGTGTTTGTCTGACCAAACACACATTACTATTGTTGTGCTAGACAATAGTGGCAAGGCAAAAACATGCTATAGCATGGCAACTCGTCAGCTTCGGTGTCGACCACTTATGTAAATAGTTTATATGACTAGCTATCATGACTGTGCATGTGTGATTATGTTATCTGCAAACTTGATATTCAAACTGTTGTTCTGAACATTGTGAATACTTAAAACCTGTGTTATGCACCAACCTTTGTGTTGACTTGATTTACATGTTTTCTCAGGACGCTAAGGCGCACATTAAAGCTGGCATGGACTAGGGGATAGAGTCGCATGCATGTTAAACATTTTGGATATTTGAATTTGAACATTTGAGGATTTTGTTTTGTAATTTACAAATTACAACTGTTAATGGTTTTTAAACGCTTCCGCAATTTTTGAAAACTCTGATGTTATGTTTTTAAGACTAAAGTATGATTTGAAATTCATATAGAGGTCTTCGTTATGTCTAATGATCTGAGATCCTGGTTTGTCACGTTCCCAAACGGTATGATTCCGTTAGTTGAAAATTGGGGGTGTGACAGATTGGTATCAGAGCCATTGGTTATAGCGAACTAGGTTTGCATTTGTAGACTTAGACTATGACTGTTAGACATTAGACACATATGCTTACACATACTACCTAGAAATTACATATGACATTATGTAATTGACTTGTTTACACATTCCATGGCACTGCACTTACATATGGTATTATGTAACAGGCATGGCGTCATCATCAGTACCTTACATCTACATTGATGATTCTGAGGACGAGGAACCGATAGTTCCAGCACCACCATCATCACCACCACCACCTATTCCATCTCCTCCATCATATGAGAGGGATGACTCAGATCCGGAGGAGGATCCAGACGAGGATCCAGATGAGGACCCGGAGGAGGATCCGGAGGAGGAGCCAGTGGAGGGCACTCAGCAGATCCCTGCTGAGGGACCTTCTACACATCCACCACCAGTATTGGATATTCCTGAGCCTAAGAGGCAAAGGACTGACGCTGAGGAGATCGCCAAACTGCGTGAGGATTTGTATGTGGCAGAAGACAGGATCGCACAAAACTCTCAGGAATTATGGGATGCTAATGAGAGGCAAGAGGAACTTGCCCATCTGGTTCATGATATGCGGGATGAGATGATTAATTTGATTGGTCGTCTTGAAGCTTCAGAGAACCGAGTTGAGATCTTGGAGGGCAGAATAGAAGCCTTGGAGGATTTAGTAGCATCAGACAATGAAGAGGAGGATGAGGAGAATGGAGAGGAAGAAGGGGAGGAACCAGCACCAGTTGTTGATTCTGATCCTGAATCCTCTGTTGAGGATGATTGAGTTTCCTTGTTTTGTTTAAACTTATTAGGAACGGGTTGTGTTCCTACACTAGATGTTTGGAAAGTTATGTTTTGATTTCAAAAGTATTGTACTCAAATCAAAATTTCTATCTATTGAAAAGCTATTATTTATTTCCAACAGTTGTGTTGATTTATATATTACATGTTGTGTTTGTTGTTTGCTTACACATGTCACATTGGATTTTGATAACGCTCTAACATTTCTTTTAACTAGGAAGATAATGGCCAACGAGAATGTTCACATGACAGTTGCTGAGCTCAACGAGCTAATCAATAACAGAATCGCTGAGGCAATCGCACAATATGCTCAGACACACACCACAGGGCCACAGGGTCCGGCAGGGGGATTGGTTAACCCACAGTTATGCACGTTCAAGATGTTCTTGGACTGTAAACCACACAACTTCAAAGGGTCGGAGGGGGCCATAGGACTCCTTCGATGGATTGAAAAGGCAGAATCTGTGTTTGAGATGTGCAACTGCCCTGACGAAAGCAAGGTGAAGTATGCTACGGGAACATTGGAGAGTCCAGCATTAACTTGGTGGAACTCAAATGTTCAGACTTTGGGATTGGGTGAGGCTAATGCCTTGACTTGGAATGGCTTCAAAACTTTAATGCAGGAGGAGTACTGTCCTCGTAGTGAGATGCAAAAACTAGAGGAAGAATACTGGCACCTCAAGATGGAGGGGTCAAATATTGAAGAGTATACAACCCGGTCACATGAATTGGCCAGACTTCTACCACACATGGCTACTCCAGCCAGTAAGTGGATTGAAAGATACATTGGAGGACTAGTGCCTCAGATCCAGGGATTGGTTACTTCAGCAAATCCCACCACCATTCAACAAGCTGTTCGTTTAGCACATCAGCTTACTGATCAGGCAGTATTAAAGGGGACTCTGCCTAAACGAACATCTGCTACCAAGGTGGGAGACCATAAAAGAAAGTGGGAAGGTAACAACTCTAAGGGTCACAACCAACAATCATATCAGCAAAACCGGAAGCAAGACTTAAACAAGTCTTATCATAATTCAAGCAGTGGTCAGCAATCGTCATCATCGGGGGGTTATATTGGCAAACACCCCAAGTGCAACAGGTGTGGGTATCATCATGCAGGTAATCAGTGCGATAGAGCTAGGTGCCAAAGGTGTGGCAAGATTGGACATGCGGCTAAGGATTGTCGCGGGGAGCTACAGAACAATCACAACAACCAGAATAACAATCAGAACAACACACAGAAGGGTTGTTTTGAGTGTGGCAAGATGGGACATTTTAAGAAAGATTGCCCACAACTCAAGAAAGGCGGGGACAATAATGTCAATGGCAATGGGAATGGCAACGGTAATGGTAATGGCACCAACAACAACAATAACAATAACAACAACAACAATGGTGCTAGGGGCAGGGCGTTTGTGATTGGAGGACGTCAAGCACGGGAGGATCCCAACATTGTTACGGGTACGTTCCTCTAAAATAATCATTATGCCTCTATGTTATTTGACACTGGTGCCGATCGGAGTTTTGTATCTAGTTCACTTGCTAAGTTGCTAAATGTTAGTCCCACTACCTTAGATAATCCATACACTGTGGAATTAGCTGATGGTAAGTTAATAGTAGTTGAACAAATCTTTAAGGGATGTATGCTTGATTTGATGGGTCAGACATTGGAAATTGATCTTATGCCTATTGCCTTAGGAAGTTTTGATGTAGTCATTGGCATGGACTGGTTATCCAAACACCAGGCTGAAATCGTATGCCATGAAAAGATTGTTCGTATACCTCTTTCGCAGGGAGAGACATTATATGTACAAGGCGAGAAGAGCAGTACACCATTGCGTCTCATATCTTGTATGAAAGCACACAAATGTCTGCGTAAAGGTCATACGACAGTTATAGCACTTATAACTGAAAAGCCGGTAGCTGAAAAGAAGATTGAAGATATACCAGTAGTTTGTGAATTTCCGGAGGTATTTCCAGAAGACTTGCCGGGATTACCGCCTATCAGGCAGGTGGAATTCCGAATCGACCTTACACCAGATGCAGCACCGATAGCAAGAGCGCCTTATCGACTTGCACCGTCGGAGATGCAAGAGTTATCCACACAATTGCAAGAGTTGTTGGATAAGGGTTTCATACGACCTAGTTTTTCACCGTGGGGAGCTCCAGTTTTGTTTGTCAAGAAGAAGGACGCGACTTTCCGTATGTGCATCGATTACCGGGAACTGAACAAAGTCACTATCATGAACCGGTATCCGTTACCCAGGATTTATGATCTGTTCGATTAGTTGCAAGGTTCGAGTTACTATTCGAAGATTGATCTCAGATCTGGTTATCATCAACTAAGAGTCCAGGAGGAGGATATCCAGAAGACAGCATTCAGGACGCGCTATGGCCATTATGAGTTCTTGGTCATGCCATTTGGGTTGACAAACGCTCCAGCTGTATTCATGGATCTCATGAATCGTGTTTGTAAACCTTATCTTGATAAGTTTGTCATTGTTTTCATCGATGACATTCTCATCTATTCACAGTCTGAGGAGGAGCATGCTGAACATCTCCGATTGTTACTAGAATTACTGAAACAGGAACAATTGTACGCTAAGTTCTCAAAATGTGATTTCTGGATGCGAGAAGTACAATTCTTGGGGCATATAGCTAATGAAAAGGGTATACATGTTGATCCAGCGAAGATTGAAGCGATTAAGAATTGGGAAGCACCAAAGACCCCTACCGAGGTACGACAATTCCTTGGTTTGGCGGGTTATTATCGACGATTCATTGAGGGTTTTCCAAAGATAGCTCAACCACTTACAGCTCTTACGCACAAGGGAACGAAGTATAACTGGACGGATAAACAGGAATCTGCATTCCAGTTATTGAAACAGAAACTCTGCAGTGCACCGATTCTGTCTTTACCGAAAGGGACGGAAGACTTCGTGGTGTATTGTGATGCATCTGCACAAGGTTTGGGATGTGTGTTGATGCAACGTGATAAAGTGATTGCTTATGCTTCCAGACAACTAAGAACACACGAAAAGAATTACACTACTCATGACTTGGAGTTAGGAGCAGTGGTTTTTGCTTTGAAGATTTGGAGGCATTATCTGTATGGAACTAAGTGTACTATTTATACTGATCTTAATAGTTTGCAACATATCTTTGATCAGAAGGAACTCAATATGAGACAACGACGATGGGTTGAGTTGTTGAACGATTACGAATGCGCGATTAAGTATCACCCGGGAAAAGCTAATGTAGTAGCTGACGCTCTGAGCATAAAAGACACAACAGGAACAAGACGAGTTCGCGCACTTGTGATGACAATACATACTGACTTACCTGACAAGGTACGCAGTGCTCAACTCGAGGCCTTGAAAACGGAAAACTTGGTACAGGAATCTTTACGAGGAATGGAAACACAGTTTGATGTCAAGTCTGATGGAATTCGTTATTTCATTGATCGACTGTGGATACCTTTGTATGGAGGTTTAAGGGAACTTGTGATGGATGAAGCACACAAGTCCAGGTATTCAGTCCATCCGGGATCAGACAAGATGTATCATGATTTGAAGGCACTGTATTGGTGGCCTCATGTAGGTTTGAAGAATCGATCACGAAATTCTACGATTCGATCATAAACGTGCGGAATCCGTTCAAGATTAGATTTGGATCAACAATAACATTTGTAATACATCATGAATCTGAATTTATCATTAATATCCAAGTGTTTACAACAATCAAACGTGAAATACAACACTTGAATGTAAGAAAGAAGCTAAGATGAAGAGAAATCTTGATCTTGATCTTGAGAGAGAAGTCTTGAACTTGTGTGTGTGAATTATGAGCTCTCTCTTCTTTTTTTCAAGTCCACCACCTTTCCTCTATATATATGTTTCAAAAGGTTTGCCAAAAGGTTTGCCTCCCAAACCTATAGGTTCGCCTCCCAAACCTATA
The DNA here is from genome assembly GCA_009363875.1 of Mikania micrantha. Taxonomy (NCBI): domain Eukaryota; kingdom Viridiplantae; phylum Streptophyta; class Magnoliopsida; order Asterales; family Asteraceae; genus Mikania; species Mikania micrantha. The sequence goes on from SZYD01002554.1 coordinate 10,636, forward strand.
GGTTCGCCTCCCAAACCTATAAAACATGTAAGCATCGAACCTCTCACGAACCTCCATAGCCGAACCTATGAACCATTTGGTTCGCCAGACAAGGTTCGCCAGCCGAACCAATTGGTTCGTTAGACAAACCTATACAACAACATAAACATAGGTTCGTCGAACATTAACCAAACCTTAGCCGAACCTTTTGTCTTTTGATCTTCTAATCATATACAACAAACTACAATTTCATATACAACAAGCTAGGTTCACATTAAATGCAGCTTTCACACAGAAAGTGCACTAACATACTCCCCCTTGAACCTTGCTGTTGTATATGCTCAAACTTTATGTGCATCGGGAAACGTATATGCATCAACATACTCCCCTACAACCTTGCTATCAACATACTTGCCTTCAGTTGTAGCTGTTATATTTTCACACAGAAAATACATCAGTCTCTTTGTTTCTACTTCACCCTCTCAATCTTAATCTCATTCTCTCTCTCTCTCTCTCCATCTTATGTCTTTCTTTTTCAAGATTCACCTGCTGAGGACTGCAGTGATATCTTCAACACACAGATCTTCATCACCCTTATCACCTGCATCAGTTGATACATAATCAAAACTAAATCTTTAGCTTCACATGTGATCATACTAGATGCCTCATCACAATTCCAATTTCTCTTTGTCACTTATTAACAGTAAATCAATTATAGTACTTACAAAGAATTAGTAAGTCACATCGGATAGTCTAAAAGAAAATAGAAGAAAATTTTTATGAATTTTTTCAATGATTTGAATAAACTCCCCCTAAAGCTATGAATTGCAAAATTGTATATCCTAGAATCCTACAAAATTTGTATTCTAACAAAAAAAAATATGTTTTTGATGAGAAAGATCCAAACATGAGATCATATTATAATCATACCTCAGCATTACTTGTTGATTGTTAATGAGATTTATTTAGTCGATGCACAAGCCTAGGACGATTGCCAGTATATGGGTCCACTTTAAATCTTACTACTTGTTGTGAATTTGGAATAATGAAAACCAATCACAAGACTTTGTGTTCCCCACTCACTTGAACACATCCTCGCTTTGTGAAACATCAACCAACAACGATGCCATTGTAAATTATAAGTTCAAATTCTTACTTAGTTTGATCATGCAAAAATAAAGCAGAATATCTTTTGTAAAATAACAAAGTGTAAAATAATACAAAATGTTCAAAATCCGGTAACAAGATTGATACTTCCGTATGCGCAGATGAAACCAAGATATTGAACCAAAAAATAATTTAAGTTTAAAACCTAGCAATCAGATTGATACTTCCGTATACACATAGAATGCCCAAGTTTTAAACAAACCAAGAAAATAAAAGCAGAATGTCCAAAACATAACAATCAGGTCGATACGTAAGTATACGCAGAAAATGTCCATGTTTTGAACGAAAATAAAAGAAAAAATGAACTCAGAATTTCTTTTGAAAAAGAAACACATGATCAAACCAATATATGTACCAATACAATTAGCAATCACTGAGGCAAATGGCCACGCACTCAGGACAAAGATCGAACACTGTGTTCTAAGTAATGTGTCCCACAAAGAATGATTATGGCATTAGTCTACAGAAATCACACCAAATTGAAAGACCTACCAACATATCATACTTAGTGCATTGTGATCGCTTTGTATTTAATCTTGTATGATACAAGTAAGCTTTAGAATGTTACAATGTACAATCATTTCTCAAAAGTCGGATCAATTTCTCAATTTTCTAATTTTATATTGTTTTTGATTTTTTTTTTTAAAATTTTCTCCCCCTAAAATGCTAAAAATGAAAATCTTTTTGATTTTTAGAATTTTATAAGTATATAGAAAAATCAAAATTCCCGGAAAATTGACAACCGATATGATTTACGATCTTTGTAAAACATTATGATCAATGTGATTTGAAAACATCAAGAAAATATGACAATGTAATTTCAAACCTGTCAAGTTCTCCAGAATAATATGACAGTTAAAGAATTAGAACGATTTTACCAAATACATGCCAGGAAGTTTCACTATCAATGAGCTCTCCTCCAATTGATAGGTCCTCTTGAAATCCTCCTGCACACGCTCACAAACCATTAGATATCTTTAGTCACCCAAGCCTTTGAGGTCTTGAGTTTTTCATGAAAATCCATATACCGAAATTTTATCCATTTTCCAGTTGAAACTAATGAAGTTTCCTTTGAAACTTTGTTTGTTTTTGGTATCCACAACTGTTCCTGTTCAAGTGCATTCTTAAGATAATACTTATCTTGAATCACCACATTATTGTTAAACACCAAATTTGTCATTAAAGGTTTTGAAAGTTTCAACTTTTCTTCATCTGAGGCTTTCACAAGTTCTTCCTTGTTTTGATTTGGCATTTTATGTCTTTTAGGAATGAACTTTGAAACCTTTGTGACACAAGACTTGGCATTACTAACTTGTCCTTGTAACTCACACAGATAAGGACAATTAGCAATGATATGCCCTCTTGTTCCACACTCAAAACATATTCTCCTCTCCACAAACCTAAGAGAATAGTTTTGTACAAACCTATGGTTTTGGTGATTTACCACTGGTGAACCATAAACCAATCTTTGATTACTTGTTGAACCCATATGAGTCAAATGTGACTTCTTACCACTTGACGTGGGAGACTCAAAGTTCAACTTTTCACATCTTGTGGGACTGAGTGAAATCTTGTCTTTGTTCCAAGACTTTGAAGTATCACACTTTGATTCCACTCTGTTTGATGCACATGATGATTTCACAACCCATTTTGATTGAATTTGACATTTAGGTTTTGAACTTGAAAAACCGTTTTGTTTTGAAAAATTCATATTTTCATTCTTTGAAAACTTTTTAGTTTCAACCAATGGGGTTTTGAAAGAAACTTTCTTTTTGGATGATGATGCAAAGTTTGAAACACATGATTTTACATCATCAAAGATATTATTGTGAGAATCATCATAATCCTTATGTACATCCATCAACCCACATCTGTACAATGTCTCCTCATCATATTCCTCTAAAGTACAATCTTCAATGATCGGAGGAATGTTGTTATCAGCACAAATTGGAGACTTTCCCTTAGGATTTAAACATTTAGAGTATGAGAGTTTAGAAAACGTACCTGAACTTACCTCTTTATCTGAAATGGTATGATAATGATCTTCACTAATGATACTAGTAGTTTCAGAAAAAACATCAGAGGCATCCTCATAAACACTCTCATCCTCTGTTGACACCACTTCAACACTTGAAGTTTCATCCTTTGACTTCAACACGTCATCTTCAGACTTTTTCATCTCACTTGTGATATCAGAATCATCAAGAATGTGTGTATCTTCAGTTACATTACATCTCTCATCTACAACTTCATTCACCTGTTTACTATCTTCATCCATTTCAGGTTCATTTGTTTTATCAGATTCTGACATTGAAGACTCAACACTCATACTTTCATTTAACATATTTCTTTGTTCATCAATCCACGAGAAATCAACAATTTTCACAATCCATTTTCCATTTCGCTTTATCTCCAATTCCATTTTATCAACCACATCTTTGAAGTTTCTTAATGTGACATGATGAATAACTTATGTTTCCTTCATTCTTTCAACAAAATCACTCCATCGATAAGGTAAGAATTGCGTAAACTTCTCAACTATTTGCCCATCAGTGATATCAAACTGAAAATATTTCAATTCTTGCATAAGTGGTAAAAGACGATCATAAGCATCCTTGATCTTCTTTGCAACATGACTATTATATGCAAATTCTAACAAACTCCACTTTGCACATGAATGTGGCATTTGTTCAAAATCAGTCTTTTTAATATCTTCAGAAATGATCACTGAAAACAATTCATACAATTCTCTTTCTTGATTAAATTCAGACATTTGATCTTCATTCAGTTTCAAACATGGTTTCTTGTATTGTTGGTACAATAACTTCTGATAATTATCATCCGCTTTGGTAATAAACGTTTCGAATGTGGATCTCCAGTTCGGATAATTTTCCAAATTGTCCAACACAAGTCCATTGTTAGCCAACCATTCCACGTTCCAGTTCTTGTATGTCATATTTAACTTTTATGTTCAGAACGTCAAAGTTTAACCTCTCAAAACAAAACAGCTCAAACCTCGTCTTAACGTCCGAATTAGGTCTTGAAACCTATCCCAAATGATCCGGAAGGCCCAAATTAGGTAAACAAGGTTTACTTGAACTTTTAATAATGTGTCTTTTTGGCTCAAATGAAGCTTTTTAACCTTTAAAAATAGGCCACGAACCCTTTTCACGAACCTTATCAGTCTTGGAAGCTCACGAACCCTTTATAATGTATAAGGATCAAAATCTCGCGAACCCCAACCAAAATCTCGTGAATCTAGGTCAATTTCTCGCAATTTCTCGTGAAATAGTCAATTTCTCGCGAACCTGGACGTTCTGACGAACCTATGAATGAATCTGGACACTCCCACGAACCTTTGGATGAATCTGGACACTCCCACGAACCTTATGTACGAATCTGGACGTTTCACGAACCTTATGGACGAATCTGGACGTTTCACGAACCTTGGATGAATCTGGACAGGTTCTGCTATCAGATTCGTCAAAGGTTCGTCTGACGAACCTGGACGTTTCACGAACCTTGGATGAACCTGGACAGGTTCGGCTATCAGATTCGTCAAAGGTTCGTCAAGGTTCGTCTGATCGAACGAACAGATCTGATCTTCACAAAAATGGCTCTAGAATCTTCATTTTTTGGAGTTAGAAGGCCTATGAGTAGTCAAAATTTTCGTTTTTTCGAGGCGCATCTTTCTATCGGATCAAAACTTGCAAAAACTTGATAATTTTTCGCAGATCTGACTTTTTGTTGACAAAAACGTGAAGAACTTCAAGAACACCTCCAAGATGATGAATTTTCTGATCAAATTACTTGAGATTGATGTCCAAATAGTCGTAGAATAGAGCCTAACGCTCTGATACCACTGTAGGTTTGAAGAATCGATCACGAAATTCTACGATTCGATCATAAACGTGCGGAATCCGTTCAAGATTAGATTTGGATCAACAATAACATTTGTAATACATCATGAATCTGAATTTATCATTAATATCCAAGTGTTTACAACAATCAAACGTGAAATACAACACTTGAATGTAAGAAAGAAGCTAAGATGAAGAGAAATCTTGATCTTGATCTTGAGAGAGAAGTCTTGAACTTGTGTGTGTGAATTATGAGCTCTCTCTTCTTTTTTCAAGTCCACCACCTTTCCTCTATATATATGTTTCAAAAGGTTTGCCAAAAGGTTTGCCTCCCAAACCTATAGGTTCGCCTCCCAAACCTATAGGTTCGCCTCCCAAACCTATAAAACATGTAAGCATCGAACCTCTCACGAACCTCCATAGCCGAACCTATGAACCATTTGGTTCGCCAGACAAGGTTCGCCAGCCGAACCAATTGGTTCGTTAGACAAACCTATACAACAACATAAACATAGGTTCGTCGAACATTAACCAAACCTTAGCCGAACCTTTTGTCTTTTGATCTTCTAATCATATACAACAAACTACAATTTCATATACAACAAGCTAGGTTCACATTAAATGCAGCTTTCACACAGAAAGTGCACTAACACCTCACAAGAAAGCTGATATTGCTAAGTACGTTAGCAAATGTTTGACTTGTTCGAAAGTCAAAGTTGAATATCAGAAGCCATCTGGTTTACTGCAACAACCAGAGATACCGATGTGGAAATGGGAACAGATTTCGATGGACTTCATTACTAAGTTACCCCGTACACCGAGTGGTTGTGATACGATATGGGTAATTGTCGATCGATTAACAAAATCTGCACACTTCTTAGCAATCAAGGAAACTGATAAGATGGAGAAACTGACTCGCATTTACATCAAGGAAGTGGTAGCACGACATGGCGTGCCAATCTCTATCATATGAGATGGGATGCTCGATTTACTTCCAACTTTTGGAAATCACTTCATAAGTCATTGGGGACTCGTTTGGATATGAGTACTGCCTATCACCCACAGACTGACGGTCAAAGTGAACGTACGATTCAAACGCTCGAGGATATGTTACGAGCTTGTGTAATTGACTTTGGTGATAGCTGGGAGAATCATTTACCGTTAGTGGAATTCTCTTACAACAATAGTTATCATACAAGTATTCAAGCAGCACCGTTTGAAGCTTTGTATGGTTGCAAATGTCGTTCACCAGTTTGCTGGGCTGAAGTTGGTGACAGTCAGATAACAGGTCCTGAATTGGTGCACGAGACGACAGAGAAGATAGTTCAAATCCGGAACCGTATGGCAGCGGCCCGGGATCGACAGAAGAGTTGTGCTGACAAACGACGTAAACCATTGGAATTTCAAGTAGGAGACCGAGTTCTTCTAAAGGTATCACCTTGGAAAGGTGTGATACGATTCGGCAAGCGCGGGAAGCTTAGTCCACGTTACGTAGGACCTTTTGAGATTCTGAAAAGGATTGGTCCGGTTGCGTATCAACTTAAATTACCGGATGAACTCAGTGGAGTTCATGATGTCTTTCATGTATCGAATTTAAAGAAATGTCTCTCTGATGAGACATTGATTGTACCGTTGGAAGAAATACAAGTAGATGAAATATTGTGATTCATTGAAGAACCAGCAGAAATCATGGACCGGGAGGTCAAACAACTTAAGCAAAGCAAGATTCCGATAGTCAAAGTTCGATAGAATTCAAGACGTGGTCCTGAATTCACATGGGAACGGGAAGATCAAATGATGAAGAAATATCCTCATCTATTTAAAACAGCTACTGCTAACACTGAGAGCGCACGTTAAATTTCGGGACGAAATTTCCTTCAACAAGGGGATGACGTGATGCTTCACACATCAACACTGCAAAGTTCAAACTGTAAGCACAAACACTTTATTCAATTGATTTTGTTACAAACAATTGTGCTATATTACATTTTATATATTTTATGTGCTACATTTCATATGTTACATGTTATGGTAGTACATACATGCTTAGTTACACACATTTTGCTATGTGCGGGGTTGCATAGTACAAACAGTTACAGACACTCACTATGTGTGAGGTTACACAGCACAGTATGATCAAACGCAAACAGTCACAGTTAGGTGAACTAACTAGTGTACATGCAAACAGTCACATTGAACGATCACAAGTAGTTGTGATGAATCATTAGATTGTGTGTGTGAGTACACACAAGCACACAGAATGATCAAATTACACTATCACGCACGATTTAAACTCGTAAGTAGTTTCCTAACTACTCCTAACACTTACTAATTTTCGGGACGAAAATTCCTTCAACAAGGGGATGATGTGACAATTCGACTTTTCGGATTAACCTTGTTAACTGAAGATAGTGAGATCACAGGCCCAACAAGACAAATTAGGCCCAATGAAGTCTATGAAGGCCCAACAAAGCCTAGTAGGCCCAATAAGACCAGTTAAGCCCAATGAAACCAAGGAAGTCCAATGAGGCCCAAGTAGGCCCATTAAGGCCAAAGTAGGCCCAAGGTAGGCCCATTTATAGTTATGAGGCCCAAAAGGATTTAATTTGGTTAAATAAGCCCAAACATAATTGAAATAGATGAAATTGGCTTGTAATTTGTTAGATAAGTAAATTTTGACTATTAGAAGTCAAAATTCGAATTATGGATGTTATTAGAAGTTGAAATTTCTTTCCATAATCAACTATAGTTGAATTAAGCTATCTTAGATTACTCCATTATGGTTATAAGCATCTAGTATATAATGATTAAGGTGGGAATCAAGTAAAAACGGGATTTTGACTTTAGATAGTCAAAATTCATATATGAAAATCAAGGAAAATTCGGAATTTATTAAAAATTCGAATTTTAACCGATCATTAAATATTCTTAATCATCATATTGATGATTATCATCAATAATTAGCAGTTATAATAGACCATAATGTCGAATTAAAGCAATAGTAGTTCAAAAGATGAAACCGTAGGCCTTAACTCTAGATTACCCATAATTCGGTTTCAATTTACACAATTGGATCTCCCTAAACACTAGTCGACATTCTCTGAGGGTAATACAAGCAACGATTTGGTCTCACAAACTCTGGATTGAAGAATTGGATCGTGAAGGAGCCGAATCTAGGACTTGCAGTGAACTACAACAATTATACATCAAATCTTGTAAGTAAACTTTCCTACACACTCTAAAACTACCGAATAAAACAATCCCTATGTTAATTCGGTGTTCCAATATCGAATTTCAAGATTTTAGATCCTAGGGTTCTAAGTTCAAACCGATTTGGGTGTTTTGATATAATCGTGTTTAAAAATCAAAATAAAGTGTGTAGAAGGTTTCAGAAACCTCCGATGATACTAAACCTGTTGGTTTGGTGATCTTGATCTAGAACCAAATTAGGATCGAATACGAAACTCTACGAACTACTAACTATGTGCGGAATCCATAGCTAATATGTAAAAGAACAAAGAACACATGCAATTCCATAAACATTCTTGTATATATCAACAAATGATTACAAGAACAAAAGATTCTCACACAGAGAATTTCCTCACCACTCTGATCAAAGTTCTACTGAAACTACAAATAAAACACCTATTTATAGTTACAGATCCAGCGAACCTTCAACTAATAAGGTTCGCTAGCCGAACCCTAAGGTTCGGTGAACGAACCCTTAGGGTTCGTTAGACAAACCTTACTCACGAACCATAGGTTCGCCGAACCCTACACCTTCTATAGTTCGGCTAAATGTTAAGGTTCGTGGGCCAAACAAACCTAAACAATAGCAACGAACCTTCTACAAAAATAAATAAAACCAACTTTTGAATAGCAAACAATTACAAAACATGCACTAACAAACTCCCCCTAAATGTTTGCTATCAAAACCTTCAGTCTTTGACTTCAGTAATTTCTTTAACTTTGTCTTCAATTGATTCTTCAACTTTGTCTTCAATTGATTCTTCAACTTTGTCTTTTGATCCACTCGATTCACCAACTTCAGCAACTACATTGTCCACCGCTCGTATCACTACCGAACGTGGTATCTTTGCAAGTCTTTCTGCTTCCATTTTATAATCTCTATCATCTCTCTCCTTTTGTATATGCATCAACTCAGTATAAAGATAATTCACATCATTCCAATTGCAACCAGAATGTATTTTCAAAGTGAAACACATTTGTGCAATGGTTTGATATTGAATAGCCATATCTTTATAACTGACTCCAAACTCATGACATCCTTCTTCAGCATATATCTGAGCTGAATCCAACAAAGCAATATCATCTCTTGAACAATTGACAATCCATATAGGATCAAACAATCTTATAACTCTCCAATCATCATCTTGCTTTAGAACAATCACACACTCAGAAGTTTGTTCATCATAAAACCAGAACTTGAAATAATGATACCAATCTTGTTCAATCTTTCTGAGTCTTGGTCTTTTATAAACAACTGGCTTCAGATAATTCTTGAATCTTTCTCTATACTGAGGAGATAACAAACTCCATCCATGCCTTGCCTCTTTTTTTAACAAATTCTCAAAAATCTCATTGTGTCGAGTCTGAATAGGCTTGACCATCTTTAACTTTGCAAGATTTTTCTTCTAAAGAAGCCATGAACGCACCCATAAGGTCATCATACTTGACACCCCAGTCATAGCCTTCATCTGCTTGACTCACAAGTGCTTTAGAAGTTGATTCTTCAGTCTTTTCTTTCTTTTTCTGATTCTCTTCTCTTGGTTTGAAAGGATTTAGATTTCCCTGCTTTTTGGGATTCTTGCACTCCCTTGCAAAATGACCATGTTCCCCACAGTTATAACACTGTGTAGATTTTGGATTGAATCCAAACTTTGTGTTCCGGTCAAAAGTAAATTTCTTCCCTGTTTTCTTCTCATATCTGTTAATTCTGCGAATAACACTCGCCAGCGCCCACTGAGTATCTATCAGCTCCATCTCATCCTCATCTATCTGAGCATAGTCTTCAAAAGTTAAATTGGCATTTCCAATTCTTCCAGCTACTTGCTCATCATATGCACTCACTACACATGATAAAATAGACATGTGATCTTTTACTGCTTCAACTGTTACTTTTCCAAATTTGAAGTATTCAGCTGTACTGGTGGTGAAGTTGATTCAGACTTTTTCTCATTGATCGGACAATGTGAACTAGAACTTGAAGATACAGAAGAACTCTGAGAAGTTTCAGAAGTTCTAGACACAAATGCAGTCTGTATTTTTGCAGATGCAGCAGGAGGTGTAGCAACTGAACCACCATACAATGAAGGATCTTGAGTAACATTCACTCTCCTTGCTTTACGCTTATCTTTCATTTCTTGTTCCTCCAGTTTCTGAATAAATTCTACCAAAGTCAGTCCAGGTAGATTCTCTCTCAATATCAGCACCAAAGAATTCCACTTATCTGGCAATGCATCAGCTAAACAGTCTATCTTCTCATCCTCAGTATACTCAATGCCATACTTCCTTACTTCAGTCAATAAATGTCTGTATCTGGTAATCAAGGCATCTAGAGTTTCATTTCCGATGATGTTGAAGTTTTCAAACTCTTTTCTGATGTCAGTGGCTTTCATTTTCTTCAGATTTGAATTTCCTTCAACTCTGGCCTTCAATGCATTCCACAGACTATATGCAGTCTTGTGTTCATCAAACTGATGCAAAATTTGATTTGGAATAGCTTGACTCAATAGCCAGTAAGCTTTCTTTTCTGAATCATACTTCTTTCTTTCATCTACATCAAGTCTTTCCAAGAGTTGATACAAATCAGTTCCAACCACTCTGGGTCTCTCATACGGAGATAAAATTCTTTCCACAAATTTGTATCTGTTCCATTGAGATGAGTTTCAAAACGTCCTTTCCAATTATCATAATCGGATAAATCTAGTAGCTTTGGAACTTTATTTGTGCTTCCCACTTCAGTTTCACTAATTAAAATACTTTGAAGTTTCGTGTTCTGACTTGCCATTGCCGCGTACATCTCAGACATTTTTTTAAAAAATTTTATCAGCGAACCCTTGTCAAAATTTACTCTTGCCGAACCCTCAACAAATCCTCAGACGAACCTTTAGATAAAATTCTGTCTCAGTCGAACCTTCAGCCGAACCTTAGCCGAACCTATGGACTAAATTTTCCTTCAGCCGAACCTTTGAGCAGCGAAGCTTTGAACAACGAACCTTGTGAGTCACGAACCCTTGAGAAACGAACCCTTGAGAAACGAACCTTTGGACAAACAAACCAAAGACTTAACGAACCCTTGTTTCAAGCGAACCCTTAGACGAACTTTTGCCGAACTATCTCACAAACTGGGCGAACTATTTGAACGAACCTTGCCGAGCCTTCAGCGAACTATTGCCGAACCCTTGCCGAACTATCAAACGAGCCCTCTGGAAAACCAGAATAACAGCGAACCCTTTGTTTACAGCAACTCAAGGTTCGTGAAACGAACCTGTAACAAAAATTTGAAATTTTTGAGCGGGAAATCTCTCAAATCTTCAACAAATCCTTCCAAAACTCTACCAAAACACTTCCAAAACTTTAATTGTTGCAATTCAACAACAATTGACAAGAAAAACAGCCTCAAACACCAAGAAAATCAATCAAGAAGAAATAGAATGTAGCCATTGATGATCTTCATCTCTTCAACACTTCAATTGCATGAATTCTTTGAAATTATTGTGTAGAACTTCACCAAACGCTCTGATACCACTGTTGGTTTGGTGATCTTGATCTAGAACCAAATTAGGATCGAATACGAAGCTCTACGAACTACTAACTATGTGCGGAATCCATAGCTAATATGTAAAAGAACAAAGAACACATGCAATTCCATAAACATTCTTGTATATATCAACAAATGATTACAAGAACAAAAGATTCTCACACAGAGAATTTCCTCACCACTCTGATCAAAGTTCTACTGAAACTACAAATAAAACACCTATTTATAGTTACAGATCCAGCGAACCTTCAACTAATAAGGTTCGCTAGCCGAACCCTAAGGTTCGGTGAACGAACCTTAGGGTTCGTTAGACAAACCTTACTCACGAACCATAGGTTCGCCGAACCCTACACTTCTATAGTTCGGCTAAATGTTAAGGTTCGTGGGCCAAACAAACCTAAACAATAGCAACGAACCTTCTACAAAAATAAATAAAACCAACTTTTGAATAGCAAACAATTACAAAACATGCACTAACAAAACCATATCTCAATTTCATGTTGCAACAACGAATCGATCACGGTCTAATTCTAGGGTTCTAAAGACATACGGTTTTGGGGGGTTTTTAATCAAACGAGTTTAAGAATCAAATTAATGTGCATGGGCAGTTTCAGAAGCTTCCGAATGAGCTAACCTAAGTTTCAATTTTATTGTATTACAACGAATTGATAGATGTTGAATCTAGGGTTCTTGAGCTTAAACTGTTTTGGGGATTTTGGGTTAAACGTGATTATTATTCAATTTAACCTTTACAGATAGTTTCGAAAATTCATTCTCAATGAAAACCTCATGATTTCGGGGACTCACAGTAGCTAATCGAATGAATTTGAGTTAGAGTTTAAGAATTTGTGTTCGAATATGTTAATACCCGATTAATGGAGTTATGATGTTTAATTTTTCGAAATAAAACCACTGATAGACTCGACTGAGTCCGGAGAACAAAAGCCCCATAGTTATTTAGTCAAGTGGGATCGAAATCGGGCTCAATTGGAAGATTGTTGCTTCGTCTATATTATCAAATGGAGTTTGGACTGAAAGGGTAGTTAAAAGAATTGATTCTGGAAGTCTAATGCGAAACCCTAGCGGGCCGGAGTGGTAAGGTGCGTGTGATGGGAGTGGGGGGTCGCGGGTTCGATCCCGGGTTCCACCATTTTTTGAGAATTTAAGACTATTTTAGTATTTTTATCATAACTTTTGCGTACGAACTCCGATTCGACTCGTTCCAGTGGCATTAGAATCAGAATTCAGTTCCGAATGTATTAGGATAATAAAAATTATATTTTAATCCGAAAACGAAATCGCGTATAATTACGGTTATTTAAATAAAATCAAATAAGATTTTATTTAAACGATTTCAAAGTCACGCGTACTTACGTATGCACATTCTTAACACTTTAACATACGTATGTTGACACGTATGTGATTCCAAGCACAAAACAACTATTCGAATAACATTAAGTTATTGTTTAAATACAGATTCTTCGTAAAGGATCTTTTACACGAGTTCACGAGTATTTGATCATTCTGCAACTATCAAAGGTGCGTACACGGCCCCTTTCTTATTTTAAACTGTTTCGGGGGAGAAAACATGTGCAACAAACTCTTTTTAGATACATATCACTTGCATGAGTTAGCTGTTTACATTATGTGACAACATAGCAATTGAAAGTCCTTACACACCTCGAACCGTTTAGTTTGCCGTAGCGCAAAGCGTGGTAGTTGGAAATAGATCTATTAGGTTTGACAAACCTCACCTCGTAGATGGGATCTACGCAGGTGTTTGACTGACCAAACACACATTACTATTGTTGTGCTAGACAATAGTGGCAAGGCAAAAACATGCTATAGCATGGCAACTCGTCAGCTTCGGTGTCGACCACTTATGTAAATAGTTTATATGACTAGCTATCATGACTGTGCATGTGTGATTATGTTATCTGCAAACTTGATATTCAAACTGTTGTTCTGAACATTGTGAATACTTAAAACCTGTGTTATGCACCAACCTTTGTGTTGACTTGATTTACATGTTTTCTCAGGACGCTAAGGCGCATATTAAAGCTGGCATGGACTAGGGGATAGAGTCGCATGCATGTTAAACATTTTGGATATTTGAATTTGAACATTTGAGGATTTTGTTTTGTAATTTACATATTACAACTGTTAATGGTTTTTAAACGCTTCCGCAATTTTTGAAAACTCTGATGTTATGTTTTAAGACTAAAGTATGATTTGAAATTCATATAGAGGTCTTCGTTATGTCTAATGATCTGAGATCCTGGTTTGTCACGTTCCCAAACGGTATGATTACGTTAGTTGAAAATTGGGGGTGTGACATAATTTCCGCTTTGTGGGTGGCTAATGTGATCATTTAAGTTCACATCACATCTAATAATAACAGTGTCAATATCAATAGTATTACCATCAGCCACCTCTATGTTAAACGGTTTGTCTAACTTAGTACGTGTTTTAGCAAGCACACATACAAAATCATGTGAAACAAAACTCCTATTAGCACCGGAATCAAATAAGACTGATGCATAGGAATTATTAATCAGAAACGTACCGTTGACGACATCTTGGTTGGCTTAAGCTGCTGGAGCGTTCAATTGAAAAGCTCTGCCTCTCGCCATCCTGTGGTCGTTCCCTGTCAGTCTCAGGCATTGATTTCTGAAATGACCCACATCGCCGCACTCATGACAGGCTCTTGCGTGTGCAGGTACTTGGCGAACGGGTATAGCTTGAATAGGTTATGCATGTGGAGCAAGCAGTGCAAGCGGTGCAGGTTGCAACCTTGTGCTTGCGGTGCACTCCGACACACATTAACAAAATGACCATACTTGCCACAGTTGTTGCAGACACGACATGGTAAGTTAGGTGCATGGTGATATCTGTAGACATTACATTGAGGAGTGACCCCAACATATTTCTGGTGTTTTGAGTTGCTTGATGATTGTTGAGTAGTCTTTGCAGCTGGAGTAGTAACAGCGAAACTTCTGGTTTTCGCTTCCGATTGCTGCTTTGGACGAGCTAGCTGGTTCAGTCTTTACTTCAGTTGAAGTCTCCTTTTCTATCGTCTTTGGGTCAGTCTTCTTTGTTCCCTCCTCGTGAGAGTTCCAGCCTTAACATGATTATTCGTCAGTGTAGCATACAGGCGGATTGTTGCTTTAGTGTGGTAGGGTTGCTACCAAAGACAGTGTTTTGTATCTACATGGGTAGACCACCTCTGTACTTCTCAATTGCTATTTCAAGTGGCGTCACTAGATGAGGTACCAATAGACTCAGCTCATGAAAGCGAGAATTGTAGATCACATTCTCACCGCTGTAGAACTTGAGTTCCCAGAACTCAGCTTCAAGTTTCCTCATCTCACTGCGAGGACAAAACCTGTGGTCATCAGAGTTTTAACTTCAGTCCAAGTCAGTGCTAGGGCTACATCAACTCCCCTTGTTTCTTTTTCGCCATTCCACCAAGTTGGTGCTCTCTTTTGGAAAACACTAGTGGCATAGCGCACCTTCAAGTTCTTAGGGCAGTCACTGTTGATGAAGGTGTTCTCAATACTTTCAACCACTGCAACAGACCAGTGGCTCCCTCAGAACCCGTGAATTTTGCTGGGTTACAGGAGTTAAAGTGCTTAAATGTGCAAACTGGTGGGTTCACCATCCCTGTTTTGGTTGAGGGTTTGGATGGCTTGATTTAGTTGAGTAACCAACCCAAATATAAGATTTTCTAACTCTTGCAGGCCATTGTTGGCATTACTGCTGTTAGCATCTCCATCGTGTGCGTTTTTAGTATCTTCAATGTGATGGTGCGGCAGCATGTTTCTGAGGATGTTAGAAACATGTTACTACTATACGTTAAATGTATTCATACAAACTATTGTCAAATGAGTTCATTACAACAGCTAGGATTACATATAGGAACTATATTTTTATCCTATCTGTCATTACCCATAGTATGGCAATAATTTCCTAATATTATACTAAAGTATCCTAATTGGTCATATCTAATATTAACTAAGTATTCCTAAGTTTCAAACATTTCCCACCCTATACTAACA
>SZYD01002555.1:0-65957 GCA_009363875.1 Mikania micrantha
TAGTTTGGAAGACGTGCGTTCGTTAGTACACTCAATTGTTTTTCACTAAAAGTTTCAAGGGCTAGTTATAAATAATAGATTAGCTGAAAGAAATTCAAATATTCTTATTATATTAGTTTTTTATTAGAGTTGGTTGTATAAATGGTAATGTGTTTGATCTGAATTACATATTTTTTCTCAAGCTTTAAAAATGCAAATTTAGTTCAAATGTTTATGAGAATAGGGCAAAATGGGCATTTGTTTTTGATTATTGCATGTTTGGTCTCAACATTGAAAATTGCAAATTTAGTCCAAATATTTATGAGAAGATTGCATAAATGATATATGTGGTTTGATCAATTGCAAATTTAGTCCCCAATTAAATTATGATTTTATTTTTTAAATGTCAGACCCTAATTAATTAAATAATCCACAAATCCAAACTACTTATTTAAATAATATTAAATGTTAGAACACATTAATTAAAATCGATTAATAATCTGAAATTTAAACCAATTATTTAAATATGCAATCAATCAAAGAACATAGACCCTGTATGTAACTTATTAATAATGTTTAGACTAAATTTTGCAATTTTTAAAAATTGTGTACTAAATATGTAATTTGATCAAACCACTGAGACCATTTATAAATTAATACTTTAATTTTATTATTTTTTTATTTTTTATCTTTGGCTTAGCTCATTTATGGGTAATTGATTATTTTTCAATAAAATGGACTGACGATTCAGATTTTTTTAATGTTTCTTTTCATATAGTATTTATTTGGGTGTCTAAACAATTCTATTTAAAGATTTTAGTCGTCGCATGGGGTCATATCAACGAAAATATACACTAGATAATTGTTCCTTAAAAGTTTTTATATTTTAAAAAGGGAAAATGTTATAGAAACATAATTTTTTTTTGTTCTAATCAGATAACTTAAGTTTAATTTATGTTCTAATCCTAAATAAAAACTTAGATAAAAGGTAAAATCAAATTTACAATCCAAAAACCTATCTAAAAACAAAGTTTCACCACAATTACTCTTCATCTTCTTCACCGAGACAACCATAGCCACCGTCGGAAAAACACGACCGGAAACATAGTCACCAGAAACACACGACCGGTTCGCTCAGCCACCTTCGGGAAAGCGGTCGCTGGTAACGCACGACTGGAAACACCGCTCGGTAACAACGGTTTTGTTCATCTTCAGCTGGAAACGCACGACGGCCACTTATTAATCGTCTTTTTAACTTCAACCGGAAACGCCGCTCGACTTCTGTGACAAAACAGCTACTTTTGACATTAATCACAACCATTAGTTTTTGCATTTCTTCTTCTTCTTTTTTTTTCTAATCCTCTTTGTCGGTTAGTTTTTTTAGTCATTTAATAATTATGCTCCAAATATTATTAATTTTTTAAAAATTTTAGCATTTTCTAAAAAAAAGTTGATATTATTTTTAAAAATATATATTATTTACATGTCATCATAAAACAAAAATAAAAAATAACAAAAAAAAATCATGGTTACAAGTTATATATGTCACATCTTTAGGATTGAAACATAAAATAAACTTAAGTTATCTAATTGAAACAAAAAAAAACTTTAAGTGACTTAAATGAAACAAAATTGAAACTTGGTTATGTTTCTATAAAATTACCGCTTTTAAAAACTATACTATGTCACTGCAAAAGCAAAGGCTTTAGCGACGACACATATCATTGCAAAAGGTTCTAAAATAGTAGTTTTAGGTTACGATGACATGTGGTCACGATAATGCTGGCATTACTAAGAAATCTTTTTCCTCAAACAAATATAGTAATAATTCATAAAACTATCACTAGATTACACATATACTAAAGCTTCATTGAAGTATGTTCGTGGGCGACTAAACCTGTTTCAGGGTCTCAAGCCAAATTATAATTTCAAGCGGTGAATTATTTACAAAATTTATAAAAAGGTTATTTGATACTGATTATTTGATCAACTTTCTATAACTAATTTTTCTATTGATAGATCTATAAAAATTATCATTAACTTCTAATTTGACGTCTTTACATCAAGACTGGGAGATTTTAATTGCAAATGTGTTCGAATATTTAATTTTGTTGTAAACAGAAATTTTATAATGTGTGTATTAAACTCTCACATATGTATGTGCAATTTAAGCCAGGATGATTAACTTCAAACGATAAATTTGAGCCGAGACTTCTTTGGAGCATCATGTCTATATCAACTGAAATATGGGTAATGTTTGTCTCTATCATCTTCCCAGACCCTACTGTAGAGTGAAAATATACTGGCTAAATTTGTTTGTCATATATGTGTACAAATTCTCATTTTATACTTTAGCAAAATTCTTACTTACGTAAAAGTCAGTTTTTACAATTTGAACAACCTTCTACCGGTGCTTAAGCGTAACAACATTTAGACCATAGGGTATGCCCCTTGGTCCAACTATTCTACATACGCGCCACGTAGACACCCACCACAACCACTCATTTCACCAAAAATGGTGGAAATGCCCCTTGGTCCAACAATGATGTCATCTTTTTTTTAAAAAAAATTAAATAACTAGATATAATTAATCATAAATTAAAAAATTACATAAAATTATAAATAAACATTACAAATTAATAAAAAAAGCTAATTATCTCTATATTTATTTCGAATTTTTCCTTCTCCCACTCGGCAATTTCACGGTCGATACCGGTTAAGTGGTCGGTGTTGGTAAATATAAGTTGTAACTCTACCAACCATTGACGTTTCCGTTTTAATTCGTTAAAGTCACCGATTCGTTGAGTTAAGTTATCAATTCCTTGGGTATAATCCGGAATCGGTTGAGATGAAGAGCCCGTCTCGCCCTTGCTCGATCGGCTTTTGTACGATCTCTCCCAATCGGACGGGTCAATTCCTCTATCTCGTCGTCGTCTTCTTCTTCATCGAGCTCGTTTAGATTTATTTGAACTCGAGCATCCGACGAGCCGGGGCTATTGGTAGACGATGCTTTTGATCGCTTTGAGGTCGAGGGTTGAACAGTGGAGATTCTAACCCAGTTAAGACATTTCCTCATAATCTCCCAGCTCCGTTTAAGCGTGAAGGCGGTGTTAAACTATTGCCTAAATTGATCGACCGCTTCACTCTCGATCATTGTGTCGCTTTGGCCGCTCCGGCGAGTTTGCCATTTTTGGGAATAAATCCCGTTAAACCTTTTAACCTTTCGGTTAATATCCCGCCATTTGCTAGAGATCATATCATTTGTACGATACTCTCCACGACCCATGGCTTGGAAAAAATAACTTCATAATTTTACTCCAGAAGTCCGGTTCTTTTTTGTTACGACCCATAAACAATATATCAATAAAAAAATATTAACAATTTTAAACAAATAAATTAACAATATTTAAAATAATAAAATGAAGGTAATTACCAACAATTAGGTCTTCCGACACATCGACCCAAGCTTTTGAAAGTGCAAACTCCTCCTCCGGTGTCCATTTTTCGGAACGGGTTGGAGCTACCACAACGGGTTCGGTATCCTCAACTTGTTTTATTTTTGTGTTTACACCTTTGTGTTGGTTGCGTGCATGGACCGGCATCGGTAGAGGGTTGAGTCTCGGTTACAACTTCATCTTGAGATAGTTGAGCAAAACCGTGTGTTTGTTGACTCGAACCATATCCAGCGAATGTGTAAAACATTTGTTGTGAACTCGATTCAAAATGCGGGCGATAACAATTTGAATCAAAAAAGGATTCATTGGAGAACGGTTGAAGAACCAATTCGGAGGTGGGGTGTTCGGGTTTCGGTTAGGTGGGGGGCTCTCGGTTGTAGTATTGGTTTGTTGTTTGGTTGAGATCCATGGAAAGTTTTTTTTTTTGTTAAAAAAAGTAGAAGTATTTTGTAATTTTGAGTGGGAGTATTTTTGTGTGTTGAATGTGGTTTATATAGGTAATTTTTTTTTAGGTTGGCAACGGTCAAATGGTTGCAATGGTCGAATTTTGGGTATGCTGGCAACGGTCAAGAAGGAAGGAAGTGCAGCCACGCCCAAGCCACCAACGCCCAAGGGGGCCGGTGTTCCACGCCCGTTCACACTCTTTCACGCCCCCCCTCCCCACCCAGCACACCCTTGGTCTTATAAAATGCAAATAATATTCATATCATGTTTTTTTTGTTTGTTTAGACCGTACAAGTCATTGTTGTCAAATGTATACACCCCACTTTTTTATTTTAACACACTCACCGACCTTATACGTCTCGTATAAGTCTATACGTGGCGTATAGCCCATCGTATAGGACCTATACTCTATACGTTTTATATAGAAGTCCAATCATTAACGTTGACAAATGCTAATATCTAATGATTGTCCATCTATACGCATCGTATAAACTTATACGATGCGTATAAGAGGTGTGAGGTGGATCGAGTGAGTGTATAAATAACAGAGCCCTTTTTTAAACGTCTAAAAATAATGAGATCAAGACTGGATTTCAAGCGTTACATGACGGGTTGTTGCAGGCACTAAGATTTGTTAAACCTGCCTATCCAAATTTACCCCCAAAATACCAAGTTATATCAGCTTGCGGCTACAATTGTTCTAAATTAAACCATGCAGTCTCATTTATTTCCGGTGCCGACCTCCGTCGACGGCACCGGTACCGGCAACGCCTTCTCTCGACCTCATAGCTACCATCGTAACCTCATTTCACTCATCGGCACTTTCCCTTTGCTCTACCGGCGCCGGATCGGTGTTACACGCGCTGTCTCAAACAATCAGCAGGATCATTACGCTGTTCTAGGTGTATCAGCAGATGCTTCAGCCTCCGATATCAAGAAGGCATATCGTTTACTTGCTCGAAAGGTATTCAATAGCATACTAGCAGTGTGCCAGTGTGCGTGTATGTTTGATTTCGATTTGTGTTGTTAGGGTGAACGATTCGTAATTGCGCTTCATGTTTGGGTTGAAATTAACATCTGTGTATCGAGAAACAGGATTTGATAAACAGTTTGTTTCAATTGATTCTAGAAATGTGAATCGTAATTACGCAATTTACGCTAATGTTAAGGTTGAAATTAACAACTGTGTGAAAATTACATGAAAAACGAGAACCCGGGTTTGATAAACAGTTTGAACTTACTTTGATTTTTATTTATAATTTTAGACTAGGAAATTTGTAGTAAATGACTAACAATCCTATAGTATAAGCAGAATCTATTGCATCTATGTATCTCCAATGGCTGGATTCCATTCAGTAATTCACGTTTCAATTGGTAAGAAAATTGTTATTATCATTTTTTTAATCTGAGATCATTAGAGGAACCAAGTATGGGAAGTTAATTACCAGGAAGGATGAATGGAAACTGAAAAGACTCCGTGGGTTTGTGATTTGAATGATCAGAAAATCTTGACCAGCAAGCAGAAGAAAGGACAAGAACTGATATGAAGTGTTCGATTATTGAATCAAGTTATTAGTTGAGATCATCTCCAATGCAAGGACGTGGAGGACGTGAATGGTAGCTTGTGTGGAGGAGAGAAAGGAAGTTCAGGGAAAGTAAATGAATTTACATTACGCTATCTAGGATACACAATGAGGTATATTCATCCCTTGTTAGAGCCTAGCAGATGGGAACGGAAATGAATTTACATTAGGATTTCTACGTTATGCCAACTACATTGGATTGAAGGCGCAAGCCGCACAATATGTTTATAACTGTTCATTTATTGTTTGATACTTTGTTGAATATAGATTATCAACTGATTGATCATAGGAAAAAGAGACATGCATGGAACTAGACAAATATTATCTTAGTTAGAAGTAGGACACAAAAGCATATGGAAATCAAACAAAATTTAAAGAGTGAAGACCATTGCTTTCTGAAAGTTCTTTAGGTTTTTGAGATGAGGGTCTTACCGAGAGGAGCTTCTCTATCTCTTGGGAGTGAGGAAAGGTTTGCCATCGTCTTAGCCTCCCCAGTTCCAACAAGTAGCTTTGCTGTGGGTGGGATTTTTATTGGGTACGTTTGTTTGTTTATCTATGTTGATCTTACAAACAAAGAAAATCAGCTCATTCACTGATAGTAGATTGAGGGACTGGATTTACCTTGAACATTATGACCTTATAAATGAGTGTTACTATATTAAATGGGTAGACCTTATTTATCTTAGCCTCAAGATTATTAAAGTCAACATCATAACTCTGCAAGTTTAGGTGGAGTAGGGAGTCATAGGTTGTTGATAAAAATTCCCTAACTAGAATATGCTTATTAAATTAAATTTTATTTATACAAGGAAAGTAATAAAAAAAATCTGTGTGTGACTAAAAGACAAACTTACATATGCTATAACCATTGTTGTTGCCCTTTCTCCGACAAAAGTTTCTGCGAGACGATGTTAGACTACTATTCGTGTTTTTGAATCACTTCGAGTAGAATCTATATCTGGTTTCATCATTAATAATTTTTACAAATGTTCGTAAGAAAATCAAGATATAAGGTCTATCAAATTAAAATTCCGTAAATAATGTTGAGCGGGTATTTATTCACTGGTTGACAGTGCATTGATTGATTTTCCATTTCCTGTACTCGAGCTAATGTGATGATTTAGAAGCATCTTAATGATATGTCATATGTTTACAAGTTAATCAAAGAAGTGGTTGCTCATATTACAATGACACACTCTAAAATTTAGCTTTACAGCTGTAGTAATAGTTTAGTTTTGAGAGAACTGGGAAGTTTGCAGAAAACAAGAGTATTTTTAAGTTCTGTTACCCCAGGAAAAATGAGAAAAAACCTCACAGTGGAGAAAACACCAAGACCCTTGATATAGCTTCATTATAAAGGCAGGCAGATCTAATATAAGCAAGCACATGCTATCCTTTTAATTAACAAGAATTTAGATATATTTTAATATATAACTAAGAGATAGGTTGTTACAAGAAATATAAATTTACGGATTATCGATAATCTACATGTTAAACACTTAAACCAATGAGAATAGCTATGCTACCTAGTGTCCTAGAAAAATGCATAAGTTTTCATCTTTAGTCAATACTCTAACAATGGTATATATTGACATGGATATTTTTCTGTGTGCGCCTCTTTATATTCCTGTGCTGAGCTTTAGAAGATAATGCAAATGAAACTTAAACAAGATAACATAAAAAACTACAATTATAATAAGCAAAGGCTGTCACCAATGTTGGTGATTGTACCTGACTATTTGTCCGTCAATACATGTAATCTGATCATAGCAGAAGCAAATATAGATGTGAGCCTTTTTTTTAATAGTATTTCAAATTAGCAATATGGCATATGCCAATAATTCATCCTGCACGTCAGTCACTATAATACTTCTGTTTTTGTGGGATTAAAACCACTGTGGTAGTGGTACTTGATTTCACTTTCTGTCGTATTTTATGCATTTCAATTTCAGATTTATGTTTATGCTTTTCTCTTGATTACTTCGATTTCGGAAACAATATTTGTTGGCCATAAAACCATGCGTTTTATTGAGATCTTTTTTATGTAGTCTAATATAGTATGCACAAGTGATAAGTATAACTATTGTCATTACTGATGATAATATGCTCATGACAGTATCATCCCGATGTTAACAAGGATTCAAAAGCTAGTGAGGTGTTCAAAAGCGTTCATCTTGCATACGAGGTTAAATTTTCTTTTCTTTGCTTTTTTTCCATTACATTTATATTTAGTACTGGGGTTTACCCCCGCATGACAACGATAACCCTGCATTCAATAGGATAATAACACGATCTCAAATATCAAAACTTAGATAAAATAAAATTTTTTCACTCTGTCTTAAAACCTTATAGCTTTAGCACAAAAGTTTTTAAAAAATAATTGTAAAAGAATAAAAACGGCTTAAAACCTGCGTTGCACAATGCTGCCCGATTAAAATTTTGCTAAAAACAACTTGAGTCATACGGCTCTGTTGATATGGCTACTCGATCACAACGGCAATGTCAGTATCACAAATATTAAAACGTTGACAAGAAAAGGCTGCAACAATTGTCAATCTGTCCTAAAACACTAAATCAAACCCCGTTGCAAAAGCAATCGTTGTCTCATGGAACACAAACCCAAACATATGCGCACAATGTTAAAAACCATAGAACCAAAACAACAAAGGTGTGCTCAGCTTGGGATCTGACATACATTTAAGCACTGCTTTAGCTTGGGGGATGTTTTCTTAGATTTCATTTCTTTGTACTAGTTATGTGTTCATTGACATTGCATCAGTTGAAAACAAACAAACAAACATACCCAGTGAAATCCCACTATTAAGTAGGGTCTGGGGGAACAATTTATCTTAATTATTGCAAATATGAAATATGGAATATACCAACAAAAGTTGGATGATATCTGTGTGTCAATTCCTTTTCAGTTTTATTATTTTTAATGAAGCATCTGTGACATATAATTTTATGTTTTTTAACACAATATCTCACAGGTTTTATCTAATGACACAACAAGAAACCAGTATGACAGATCATTTCAATTTCAACCAAGCAGCGGCCCGCCTTGGAGGACATATGACATCGACCTTGAAAATGAAATAAAAACACACAGGTGGTCTGATCTGAGACAGAAAAAGAAATATCATGAATGGCGTGATTTTGATGATGATACTGACGAGGTGGATGGTGTCACTAAAGAAAGAGGTTCTTTCGTTGAGGTTCTGAGATCTACATTTCTCTCCCTGTTCTTGCTAAAAACTATAGGGGCAAAACTGTCATTAACTTTTAGCAGCATGATGGCTTTGCTTGACCCAGAGTTGGACCGTGGGTATAAGGTGGGTTATCTGGTTGCTTGGATGCTGGGGGGTAGAAGCGGCATTGTGCTTACTTTATGCCTCTCGTTTGCAAGCTGGGTGTGCGGAAAAGCAAGCAGCAATGTCGTGGCCCTGGTGGTAGTATCCATGTGGATCGGGTCAAATCTTGCAAGGGTTGCCCCACTTCCACAAGGTGCCCTTCTTACTCTTCTCTATATGTCTATTAAGCTTCAGGCTGATCTAAACTGAAGCTACATCATGTTATCACATAGTTTTCTTCTATCGTCTTGTTTATATCTTCATTAAAAATTCTATTTGTAAATAGTATTACTTCTACAAGTCCTAGGTTAATTGCTAAAATTATGTTACTCTTGAAAAAAAAAAAAATTTTTAATGCGTATTAGGTCACGTGTCAAAATGCAAGACCGTGAGTTAGTGTTGATAAAATGTGCAGGTTGGGCAACAAGTCAGCCGGTTTTGGTTGACTGGTAACAATTTCTTAACCAATTTGCCCATTTTTTATAAACAATTAATGCATTGAATAAAAACTATGGTTACAATAATATCACGAGTTTTATAAATAATAGGATTTAGGAGCTGTTAACGTTAAAAGTACAGGACTTTCGGTCATTAGACATGTTTTTCTTTTAAATTGTTTGTTATGTGACCCATTTATAAGCAATCGGTCGAATAAGAACAAGAAGAGTATGTAAAATTATGATGGATTTTAACATTATCATCTCATCAAAATGATCATTTATACATTGATGATGAAACATTGATGATGAAAAGAAACGACATAACACCAAAACCGAATTGAGTTGACTTTCTATTCACAAACACTGAGATCATGTTAAGAAAGTCAAACCCTAGGATCTATGGTTCTAAGAGCTCTTCACTTTCCCATCTTGCTTAATCTGGTTTAGGTTCCTCCATAGATACTTTCCACTAGCCATGTCTACCAATCCCCAGAATGCATTTTGAGCCATCTGAAATCCCATAACACGTCAAACCGGATGAATATTTCAACATAGGGATAAAACAGTAAATTCATAGAACAACCATTACCTTGGTGATGTTAGATTGTTGTTTGTGAACCGATGAATCATCATCAAGAACATTGTTTTCGGTTTCCGATGAGGTTCGAACCGACTTCCAGGCCATATAACCGGCTAAAACCGCTGAGAAAAATACCAAAAGAAATCTCATGGGACACATCTTTGATGTCGTTTTGGGAGATACAATGATAGCATTGTGTTGGTTGAGGTTTTTGGTGTAAGATATAGGAGGAGTAATGTGTCAAGAGACGCGTTTCTGTCTCGAATGGATTTGGTTTTGGCTTTTACCAAGTCAAAGTTGGCTACACCTACTATTCTTTGCTACAAGGGTATTATTGTCATTTTTTATTTTTATATTTAGTTTTAAACTTTTTTTTTTCTGACAAATCTTTTTCCTTTCTTTAACATGTCTTTTTTTTTTCTTTTCTTTTTTTTTTCATTATTTTCTTAAACTTTTTAACAGAAGTTTGTAATCCTTTGTATAGATGACACGGTCTAAGATAAAATTTTAACGTAAAGACATTTTTTGAACATACAAAATGATATATTCAATTTTAATTAAACATAAAGGACATTTTATGTAATTTTTATCTAATGAAAATGACACTATTGAAAGTCATTAATTTTAATTAAATTATTATTTAAATAGGAACAATTTTGATTTTGAATTAATAAAAGTCATTAAATTATTTAATCTCAAGCATATCAGCATTTGTTCTTTGGATATCCTATGTCTCTTTCATATATTAGTCGTGGCAGTTCTTTTTTTCCTTTTTATACTTTTCTGCATCGGAGGTTAAGAACTCGTTCTCATTTCAGCTCCCATTTTTTACGTGTTCACGGTTGTATATAAATAGGTTTATTAATTGAGGAAGTTCTTAAGAAAACCATCAATTTAGAGAAAATTAATCACAATTATTACTAATTATTTTTTTTTTTCATTTTTTTTATTTCATGTTATTATAAGGTAAGAAATGTAAAAAAATGAAAAAAAGAATTTAAAAAAAATATGTATTTCATATTATTACATGTATGTAACTTGTATTTTACACTTACTAGTTATATGTATGTAACTTTATGAGTTATATACGTAACTTTTTGAGTTGCATATACGTAACTTTGTGATATATATATCTTTATTAAAATTTTATTTTTTATTATAACATTTTTAACCTTATTATAAAAAATTATAATTTTTTTTAAAAAATTTATTGGTAAGTATGAGTTTTCTTAGTTTTCTTCAAAATAAGAAGTTTTCTTATAAAAATTCCTCTATTTTAGTCTTACATCCAAGCATATAAACTTACACAATTTTATATGTCTTATATAGGCTCTTACAAAACGTATAGTTGTCTCGCCTCACGACAGTTAATTCTAACAAGGCATGCTTTATATGATGATATGCACATCGAATAGGTTTGTACACAGGGGCGAATGTTAGTAGGGACAGGGGGCGCTTTTTTCGTCAGTACTGTTAATTTTAGGACCGAAAGGTTATTTTTAGTTAAAAATACGGGTTTCGTCCCCCTCGTTTCAAAAATTTAACATGTATTTCGAGTCAAATAAATTTACGCCCTCCCTTCCATAAAAGTGAAGCTACGCCACTGTTTGTACGAGACCTATACGAGAACAATCATTCAAAACACGACACATCTGACAACACAAGCTATACGTTATATGTCATTGACATATAGGCTAAACCTGTTGTATAGAAGCTATGTTTATATGATGTATACACACACATGCATATCTACCTATATTATTTTTATTTTATAAATATGATTACATAAACTAGAATTAATTTTAAAAAATTATTTATAAACATATCAATTTAAGTTTTGAGTTGGAGTTCGGTTTTCTTATTTATAAATAATAAAAATAAATAAAAAAATGCATATAGATACATTATTCCAGGTAATTTATATACATGAAATATTCAAAGTTTTCTAAAGTCACTGAAAGAATCAGAATCCGAAATTTTCTGATATTACCCGAATTTTCAATTATTTCACACTTAGAAGTTAGAACTTTGGATATTTTGGTTTTGATTTTAGATTCTCTCCAAACATTTTATAGTTTAATGTTTTTATGACATCATTTGCGTTTCTCTTTTTTCATGATAGCTAAAATATTCGTGATTTTAGACAATTGTAACATTTTGATTAGTTGAAAGAATGGGCAAAGTTTTGTTAAGCTGGTTAATTTTTTGGTTGATAAGTTAAAATTTTTTATAGATATTGATTTCGCCCCACATTAAAACTTACGCATCTCCTTTTAATTTCTTTAAATTCAGCTTCTGGTTAAGGGTAAATAAGAAACATTTGGTATATAAGAAACATTTTAAAAATCAAAAGTTTATTTTAGGCATTTGTTTTGTTGTGACCAAATGTTTATTTATGTTCGTTACCCATTTGTTTTTTACGTTGCACATTACCAGCCTAATTTAGAGTCAAGCCAAAAACACTTGGAGATAATATTTTTTAATTCACAAATACATTATGATTTATTTCAACTCGAAAACTATATTATCAATATTATGTGTATTTATTTAAACCACTTGCTCTTGAATGTGAAGTCAAAATTGTCGTAACTAGCGCTGCTTAGCCTTAAATGTTAAAGAGAAACGTGACCGGGACATATATCGATGGAGATATTAACCAAAAATGTCTCTTTAGTAAAAGTCATTAAATTATTTAATCTCAAGCATATCAGCATTTGTTCTTTGGATATCCTATGTCTCTTTCATATATTAGTTCTTTTATACTTTTCAGCATCGGAGGTTAAGAACTCGTTCTCATTTCGGCCTCCTTTTTTTACGTGTTTATTATATGGTTGTATATAAATAGGGTTATGTTAATCGTACATTCAAACATATAAACTTGCACCATTTATACATCTTGTTACTCTTGTATTGGCTCTTACGAGACGTATAGTTGCCACGTCTCATGGAAATTTTTACAAAGTGTCATTTATACAATGATAGACACATTGTATACTTTTGTATGAAACCTATGCGAGAATAATCATTCACAACACGACACTTTGGACAAAAACAAACTATGTTATACGTCACATATTACATCTTATATAGAGATACACCACATATAGGCAATACCTCTTGTATATAAGCTATGTTTATATGTGGCGTATACACACATGCATATCTGTATATATTATTTTTATTTTATAAAAATGATTACATAAACTAAAAATAATTTTAAAAAATATTTATAAACATACCAATTTAAAATTGAGTTTGAGTTAGATTTTCTTATTTTTAGATAATAAAAATAAATAAAATATATATATATATAGATACATTATTCCGGATAATTAATATATATGAAATATCCAAAATTTTCTAAAATCACTAGTTCACTACAAGAATCAGAATCCAAAATTTTCGGACATTATTTAAATCTTCAAATACAACTGAGGAGACATATATGCTTTGTTGAGAATTCCAGCTCCAAGATCTCCCTCATACTTGCATCTCATAAAGCATCCACGGACCAAGTAACGGTCTAACAGATAAGGCTGATCCGTATTTCAGACTCATAATTTCGGATATTTTGTGTTCGCTTTTAATCTGTCTATTATCATAAATCAAAGTTTTTAGAGACATATGACGTGTTTTTAGAGACATATGACGTGTTTTTAGAGCACCTTCACTTTGATTTCACGCATCTCTTTCATGTTAAATTCACCTTATATTAGATAATAATATTAAATACTAATATTAAATATTAAATACTTTTTTACATTTTTAAACTAAGAAACATATGTTTAATACATTACAAATATTAATATTAAAGACACATTTTAAAAATCCAAATTATTATAAAATATACAATTTTTAAAAATAGTTTTTTACAGCAAAATGTTTAAAGAAATAAAGTTTGAAAAAATTAGTGTTTATAGAAATAATATAACTATTTTCTTACTTAAATTATTAAATTATACATAATTTTAGTCATATTTTATAAATTTTCTTATATTGTCTAAATTTTTATTAATGGTTATTTATTATATATTTTTAATTCAACCCGTATAATACACGTGGTACTAACATAGTTTCTAATATTTTTTGCACTTCAAACATTTTCAAGTTACTGTTTTTATGACCACACGTGCTTCTCTTTTTTTGTGGTGGGTAAAATAATCGTGATTTTAGATAGCTGTAACCTTTTGATTAGTTGTAAGAATGGGCGAAGTTTTGTTAAGAGTTATCTTTCTTTTTTTCTTTTTTTTCCCCATTTGTGATAGGTTATAATATTTTATAAATACTGATTTTGTTTCGCAATAAAATTTCACCTCTCCTTTAAATTTCTTTAAGATTCGCCACGGGTTAAAAATAAATAAGAAACGACTTAAAATCAAAAAATTATTTTAGCCATTTATTTATGGAAGTTTCCCTTTCGTTTTTTACGTTGCACATTACCAGCCTAATTTAGAGTCAACCCAAAAACAATTTAAGATAATATTTTTTTTAATTCACAAATACATTATGATTTTTTTCAACTCCAAAACTAAATTACCAAAATATTATATGTATTTATTCAAACCACTTGCTCTTGAACGTAAAGTCAAAGTTGTCGTAACTAGCTTAAATGCTAAGAGAAACGTAACCAGAACATATATCGATCGAGCTATTAGCCGAAAAGAACAAAGTGTAAGTCAAAAATTTACAATAATGTTAACTCTTAAATGATGATAAATATACAAAAACAAATAAATGAAGAAAATATTAAATATTTGTTATAATGATTCAAAAAAAATCAAATATTTGACTTGATCTTGATAGATTTATTTGGAATATTACAATAAGAGTGAGTAATGAAAGATTCCGAACCCCTACATACACTATAAAAACTTAATCTTCAAGAGGAAATCATTAAGCTCTATCTGAGTCATTCATTTGAAATCTTTAAAATAAATATGTGGTTCATATTAAAATTGAAAAAAAATTGGGTTATGAATAAACGAATTAATTTTAATGTAACTTAATGTGAATCACATATTTAATTTCAAGATTCTAAATAGATAGCCTAAATAAGGTTCAAGGGCAGGGGAGTACCTACTTATGTTCTAAGGGGTGCAACCACCCGCTTTGAGAAAAAAAAATTTAGTAGTATATATATGTAAAAATCTCGATCGTCTCCATAAAATTTTGCAATTGTCCCCCTTTTAATTTCTAATTATTAGTTAATAAAACCTAATAGAAAAGGACCCAACTAATTGTATGTATGCATGCATGCATGCATGCATGCATGAATGTTTATATCCACATATAAATAAACAGTGTACCAGACGTCAAAAAACAGGAAAAGAACAACATGCTAAAACAAAACAACACAAAATTAACTAATTACACTACATAATGTAGCAAATAAAATACATATTAAATAAAAATTACATTTAAACTAAGGTTCTTCAAATAAGGTCATTCATAAAGCTAAAAATTTTAACCTTTATCTTCAAAAATTCTAAAATTCTCTAAATTTTAACCTGTGATCAAATTTGATAATCTAATGGTAAATAATCCTTCTTATTCTTTTTAATATAAGGAGACTATTTAGCTTAACATGATCCTACATGTTATATATTAAAAACTTGTCTTTAGGAAAATATTAGAGTTTTCAATTGTGAAAGAGAACTGTGAAAGAGAACATATATAACTTTATAAAAAAAAAAGTATGTTAATTATTACCAGACTCGCTTATGGCATCTAGGGTCCCCCCACATAAGTGCACATGCTCCTTTGAGCACATGTGAGATAATCGTTGGTGTTATAAATTACCAAAACTACTTGCATAGAAATGAAGTGTTTGATTGTTAATGGAATTAAGGTCCCCATAAGGGCATGTGCTTTCTTTTATCACATGTCCGATGATCATTGGTGTTTTAGATTACTAAAAGTATTATATATACATTTACGAAAGATAATCATTGTCTGTAAACAGGTAATAACATTTAAATATTTGATTTTTAACTCTTTCTTAATAAACTGTTGTAAAAAACGCTTTAGAACCGCTTCAAAAGATTTGGATATGAGAAACGCTTCAAATTTGGACCGTTGTAAAAGACCACCTTTTTAATATATTTTTCTTGGACCGCTCTTAGAAATCACTCTAGAAATGATGAACCGTTATAAATTATTTTCCAATTTTTTGACCGTTGTTAAGCTTTCATAATAATATAATAAATAAATAATATTTTTTTTGACCGCTGTAAAAGGTCACCGAAGTACACTAATGTAAATTCTTAAAATTGCATATTATTGTCATTATTTATATTTATGCTTTCAAATATTTTCTTTGATAAAAATCAAACTCATTTAAGTACCCAGTTTTTTTATTAATATTATAATTAAATAATAGTTTTTTTTTGGATGATACATATATTATAATTATAATAACTAAATGAGAATAATAATAATAACTATATAATATTATTGTTAATTGACAAAATATATTATATGATCGTGTTTGTATGGTTAATCTTACGACTAAACACAACATTTTTTTATTATATGATGTACATGTTTATGACGGCTACAGTTTATGGTTTTACATCAGAGTGACACTCATGATATATCTAAGTATGATTGTGTCTGCTTTTTAATATTCGAAATCGTGACGAAATTTCCGCCGCAACGCGCGGGGAAACCCACTAGTTACTTACAAAACCATACGTCTTTCTTTCATATATCATTACTAACAAACATATGAAGTTTATATACTTGAAGCGTTAGGTTTTTTTTTTTTTAAAAAAAACTGATTTTATGAAAACTAATCAGTCATATAATTTGCATAATTATTTAAAAATATCAATGTATTATATTACATATACTTATTATGTTGACATTGCGTCAGCGTCAACAAAAAACACAAGAAATTTTTGTTATATATATGCAACGCAATACGTAGAATGATTTTTTAATGCCATGTGTAATATTACGTAAATTTCTTTAGAGATTAAATTAAATAATTGATTGGTAGAAATTTTTAATTTTTTATATTAAAAGTTTTGTTATGATACCTATTTGGATATCGAATACCATTAAAAGCATGTGATTTATGATATTGTGTTAGGATAAATTAATGTAAATCAATAAAAGCAATGTTACTTACGGTACCCAAGTTTCCCATAAGTTCACATGCTTTCTTTCTACACGTGTCCAACAATGATTGGTGTTACAACTTACAAGTTACTAAAATTACTTACAAAATCACACATACATGTTTCATATATGAGTATGTAATTTATGATCGTTGCATGAATTCAATGCAGCGTTGACCAGATGTGAAAAAACCGAAAAAACCAAACCGTAATTGAATTAACCGAAAAAAATGAACCTAAAAAGTCGAATCAAACCGATTTTAATCTTGTTTAACAGTTATTATGTATGTCACTATTTTTAAACTTATTTAATAGAAAGAAAACATACAAAGAGTCTACTTTTGAAAATAATAAAGATTCTTTAGACTATATGAACTCTATTATTTTAAAAGTTGATAAAGAACGAAACTGTGGCATATTTACTTTTAAACTTGGGTTTTAAAATATAAGGACATGATGATGATTTAGTATTATTGTAATTAGTTAGGTCCAATCAATTAATTTATGAATTATTCATCAAACAAGTTTGTGTTTTCAGTATTGGATGTGAAAGAGAGAGAAAAAAAAACTGAAACCGAAAAACCAAAAATGGTCGGTTTGTAATAACTAAAAACCGATTATGTTGATTACGGTTATATGCAAAAACCAAATCGAACCAAACCGAGGATAGCCCTAGACTTATGGCACCAAAGGTCCTCATAAATGCATGTGCTCCCTTTTAACACGTGTCCAACAAATCAACAATTATTGCTGGATTGGTGCTGTAGATTACTATTCCTTTTATATAATCAAACATCTCATCTGATACACCATTACTATTAAATGTATATTTTAAAAATAGTTTACCCGGTGCTTGATTTATCTCTTCTTTTGCACAAGATCTAAGGAAGGACATGATCGCTTTGTGACCTGTTATAGCATCCTTAACATATTTGTGCAAGAGGCTGTTTCTCACGAATTAAACTCATGACCTAAAGGTCACAAAGCAATAATCAATGGTTTCAAAGCCTTTCCTCATTATTAAATATATAAATTCATATATTGATTACAATTTATTGTAATATTTGTGTACGTTCACTTAATCAACTTGCATATGAATGTGAAGTCTTAAGTTGTCTTGAGCGATAACCAACATGCCACTTGCTTGAGAATGTGAACTGTGAGACACTGTTTTTGTGGCCGGCTGGACCAGGAAGCGTCACTAAAATGGTTTGGTTTAATGCCTTGGACTGCTCTCAGTTGAACCACATGGTTACAGGTCGAACCCAACAGCTGCATTTATTTTAGTATGATTGTGTTTGTTTCAGCATTAATTACGTTTGTTTATGTGTTTTTTAATAATATAATTTTTTTGTATTTTTTAAGTATTTATGATATCATCTGATTTCTAAAAACCAGTTTCGACCGATCTGACCAGTGAACCTGAAAGACGTTAGGTTTAATATACATTGGATCCGCCTACGAAAATATTGATATGAAGTTAAACTTGCCGGGACATTATCTAGCTAATTAACTAAAATTAATTCTTTAGTATTTTTTTTCACCACAAAATAATTAACTTAAAGGCCAGCCTATATATTGTATTTTGAACCTTTTTATGTGTATTTTATTGTTAGAATGTTAACGATCACTGAAACAAGTCAAGTAGCTTTAGGCACTAATTTTGCCATCTTTTAACGGAATCTTTAACAGCCATTTTTTTTAATTAAATTCTCTAATATAAATCAAATCCTAACATCATGTTCTCAAACAACCAAAAGAATCAATTTGAAAACCACTCTGATATATAATCATATCAAAGTTGTATATTACACATGTTTATCATAATAACAACAATAATAACGACAACAACAATGCACTAATAAGAAAAACTATTAGATTCGAGTTCAGAAGTAGTCGATGAACAGGGTCGAAAATTTGCAGTATTGAGGGGGCATGATGGTGTTCTCGTTGGTTATGCATAGCATATCTCCTGTCTTGTAAAATGCAGGCTTCACTTCATGTGACGTTGATCGATTCCTATGATTAGATTTAAACATGTATACTGATAAACAAATAGATTATATGAAACATGTGAATCTCTTGAGTGTTGTATTGATTCCTGATATGTTTTTTTGACAGCACCGTATCCAACGGGGTTATTGTTTAGGGTGTATGGTGAGAATAAAATTAGATTGAGAGACTTGAGAGGTTCATGAATTCTAGAGTATGGAATTTGTGAGTTGTGATGTTAATATTAGTCAAAATAAGGGCATTAATCTCCTTTATATACACCCAAGGAAAACCAAAGGTAATTACACCTATCATATAATTACCTATCTTATAGGGGTTTTCCCAGTGGGGTTTCCCCCTAGAGTGGTTGTGGTGGCTCATGGGAGGTCCAGGTAACTAGATCTTGGTGACATGGCCTAAAAAGAGTGGGTTCACACGATTGCAGGGACAAAGCATTGAAGGGATCGCCCCCCCCCCCCTCTTTTTTCGCCAGTAGTGTTAATTTTCGGACCGTAAGCCAATTTTTTTTTTTAAAATACTGGTTTCGCCCCCCTCAAAAAAAAATTAACCAAAACACATTTAAAAAAATACTCTTTACATCCCTCTCTTTTTTCTTACCCCATTAGCCTCCCTCTCATTTTGTTTGTTTAGACATTTAGATTTTAGTTTGAATCAATATATCATGGGAAAGGTGAAAATAATTGACTAGTTTTTCAAAAGAAAGGTTATTGAAGAAGAAGATGATGCTACAAATCAAGATAAACGTAAAAAATCCTCAATATATCGTGAGAAAGGTGAAAACAATTGACTCGTGTGTATTATTTATATATGCATTTAAGGGTTAATGATATAGGTGTTATTCAATAAAAAAAAAATTATATATGGGATTACAATGTAATTAGTCCGTCTCAAACCGTAAAATAGTTAGTCCGTCTCAAACCGTAAAAATTATATTTGGGATTACAATGTAATTAGTCCGTCTCAAACCGTAAGACAGTTAGGTTTGATTCGGTCTTAATTTTTAACGGGCTCAAAAAGCTCAAAACTAGAAAGCCGAAACCTAGAAAGCTCAAACCGTAAAAACCGGACCACAAACACCCATAATAAAGAGTCACCTAAGATTCCAAGAGAACGAATGAATCAAAGAGACGTATGAAAAGAATGTAAGTTTTCGAAGGGATGAAGGGCCCGGATTTTATGTCGCCTAAGGCCTTCAAATTGGTTAAGCTCTGATAATGATAATTATCAGACATTTTTATTTGTTTGACCCGACTTGACCCGAATCACATATTTGAACATTTAACCCGACTAACCGAGACATACCGGTCGATTGCAAAAAAAAATTTTTGATTCCGTAAGATTTCGCCCCCCCCCCCCAGTTTAGTCAAGCTCTGTCACTGCACGATTGAGACCTTCGCCGTTCAAAAAAAAAAGATAAATAATTATGAGTGTCATATATGTAATTTAGTCTTACACTTGATATTTCTAGAGCATGGATACTCTCTAATTAATTTTTTTACAAGATTTACAAATTAGGTTGTTATAATGCTTAAGCCGATTTTTTTTGGATAAAGTGCTATGCTCGAAAAAAAACATATACCATCTATAGCTAAATTACATCGTCAAAGGGTCATTCCCCCTGAAATACAAGATTGCCATCCCAAACCAAGATTTGAGAACCAAAAAAATCGACAACGGATGCCTGTACCAATCCACCCAACTATACAAAAGGGGACACAAACCTATCAAAACAAAAATAAAGCTACAAATAAAATAAAGAACACGTGAATGAAAGTTACATAGCAAGAAATACATTTGAAACCATCCAAGAGATGCACTATAGACTAAGATAACCCAATCTAGCAGCAGCATGACGTTTGATTTCTTTTAGAAACTTTTATTTATGTAAGAGAAAGATTTTAAATTATCTTTATCTATAGTAATAATAGGTTATTACCCCGTGTATTACACGGAATAAATGTAAAATATTAAATAATTAGAACTAATAATTTAAAAATTATAAAACGATATTTTGATATAAGATGATCAAGGTATGTATTAGCAAATACTTTAAGCATTAAAACAACAATTCGAAAGTTTAGTAACTACATAATTGAAATTTCATAGGTAAAATACTATTTTCATAATTATTAAAGTTATTTTGAACGACCAATGAACACTTAAAAAAGTTTAATATGAATTGACTAAATTTATTTGTTATAAACCAATGGTTTTATCAAAATTTGTATGTTGAATATTATATCAGTTGTTAGTGAAATAAGAAATTAATTAAGATTTAAAAATTATAAATAATAAATACTTAAAAATTATAAAATTATAAAATTATATTTTAAAATATGATAATAAATTTTTTTATATTTTTGCATTTAATTATACAATTTAATTATTTAAAATTATTCACCTTAAATAGGAGAGAGAGAATTAGTAAAATATAATTAAATGATAGATTAATATAAGAGTTACAAGTGTCAAAATTTAATAATGAGTGTATATAAAATGGACATGTGACAAAATTTGTTGATACATGAATATGAGCATGACAAATGACATATTTGTTATTACTTTATTAGGTACTATAGATATATAGATATAATACATATTAGAAGGACAAAAGAGTAATTTACTTAAATCTCCTAGAATTAAGAGTTTTACAACTCTTATAGCATATGATACAACTTTTTAAATTTAATCTAAAAGTTTTTTTCTGCTTTCAATTTGTCCCACATTGGTAGCTTATAATAATTTATGTGAAATAGAATGATTATAAAAGAAAACCCTCAAAACAAATTAATCACATCTTGACATTTTTGGCACATTGGCCTTTTTATCTTAGAAGTTAAAGTCATTTTTAATTAACTATTAAGTTAAAAATATTGTTTTTATTGTGGTTATGACTCAAAAACGAATCATGCAAATCTTTAAAATCACCAAGTTAAGTGTTATGTTTCCCTCTGCATCGCGCGTGCATCTGACTAGTAGCGTATAATGGAAATGTCAAAATACCATGAGAGAGTAAATCAGAAATATCACTTCTAGTGATTACTAGCTAATGTATGTAGTAAGCAATATACACACACTAATAAATGAGTAAATAAGGTGTCACGTGACACCACCATATTTCATCTCGTAATTTTTTTCCTACTCAAACCCTTCACCCATTTAACAAATAAAACGGATATTTTGATTTGATTTTATACTCGTTTGCAATGTAAGTAGGAAACCCTAATTCCAACCTCATTTATCACCCATGTCTTCCCTATTTCCTCTCTTGGCTCCATCTCCACGCTACATTCTCCGTTCATTGTCACTAGCTTCGTGTATTCAATATCTATTTCTTTCTCCGTTGGCAGATACAATATTTAGGATTAATGTTTTGTTCTTCTTCTGATTTCTACAAGTTTGAACTGATTTAGTTGAGATGATTCGATTAGGTTGATCTATTCAAATGCCGATAGATCGATTTGATAATTCTGACGATGATTTGGTGTTGATAATCAACGCTCTTATAGAAGTTGTTAGTTCAATTCCAAACCAACCATTGTGTTGAAGGAACAATCTTTAATTGATCATTGATTGTTTAATTCTTTATGGAAACGATCAGTTTAATTAGTTATTAAAACTTTTATAAATCGTATAATTATTGATGACCTAGCTAAGATAAAATTTTCAATTTCTTTATAAAAATGATCAATTGATTCTCATTTAAATGCATCAATATATAGATTTTTATTTGTTTTCTTTTTACTACTCGGTTCTTACTATATTAACCGAAATCAATGGAGAATAATAACTTTGCTTTTAATACTAAGTTGTCCAAAAATCCATAGCATGTGCCAATAAAAAAATTGTAAAATTTGGGTTTATATAGGAACATCCCTATCCATTAGACATGTTAACTCCAAACCCACACCACTAAAATTTTCTGCTACATTATCGTCCTACTGAAAACCTTAAAACCTCATACGAGTTACCCCACTGAAAAACATTCCTCACTGTGCCACATTATTACTACTAAAATGAAATCAAACAATCACAAACTATTGGATTTTTTGGGTCCAACTAAAATGAAATCAACCAATCAAAAAAAGGAGTAGATAACCGGGAGCGGGCACCGTTCGGATGGTTTTTCGGAATGCCGCCTGGGGAGGGGGCGGTGTTCCTGCTGACCCCGCCCAAATTAAGTCCCCGTCAAGCCTTATGGACTTGTTAACTTGCGGAAGCTAGGCCTATTTAAGGCATAAACATAGGCCATATATAGGATATAAAAAGCCACCACT
Source organism: Mikania micrantha (assembly GCA_009363875.1). NCBI lineage: Eukaryota > Viridiplantae > Streptophyta > Magnoliopsida > Asterales > Asteraceae > Mikania > Mikania micrantha. The sequence continues at coordinate 23,243 of SZYD01002555.1, forward strand.
CGAGCAAAGAAAAGTAATCATGACATTGGTTGACATTCTTCATATGAATATTGGTGATGGAAATTCAAGTTATGCCAACAACTCTCTATTCACGGTGACTTTTAATTTCTAAGTTTTTATTATTATTATTATTATTATTATTATTATTATTATTATTATTATTATTATTATTATTATTACAAGCTTGAAAATCCACTTACGTGGTAGATCCTGTGATCCTCCTATTAACAAAAGTACACATGTAAAACACGACTGCAAGTAATCGGGTTATACCTTTAAGAAAAACCGAGATGTTAGCAGGGGCGTATCTAATAGGTGGGTATGGGGGTTGACCGACCCTATGAACTTTTGATTTTTAATGTTGTATATACGATCCGATCTCGACCGACCCCCAATAAATTGTGTCCCCGACCCCCATGAAAATTTGACGAACCAAACGAAGACCAATGTAAAATCATTTTAAAGCCAAAAATAATAAAATAATACTCAAATAACGCAATATACATTACTTGTGGTTAAACCCAATTAATATTTCATAATTTAACTCAATACCTAATCAGTCATATCCCACTTAAAAAAATAAAATGTCGAAAGAAAACCAATTTTATTGTATCATCCTAATTAATGAGTTGATTATTTGACATGGTTTATTATGTATATGTAATTTAATTTAGTTTTATTATTTTTTAGGTGATCCGACCCGACCTCGTTCGAATTGGTCAAAAAAATAAAATATTTAACGATACATGCTTATCCTAAAAAATATTCCGACCCCCATAAAAGAATTTTTTAGGTCCGCCACTGCATGTTAGGCCTCTAAGTCATGTTATGAGTATACTATAACTTATGCATTCAATAATTGTTTCTCAAGATTATATTCTTACCTTTTTTTTTATCAGAAAATTGTGATGCAAAAACCAGGACCATTTTTAAAGAGTACAATCATGGGTATGGCTAATCAAGATGCCTTCTTCCACCATTGCTTCGTGATTGCAGATTTAGGATGCTCCTCAGGCATTAATACATTATCGGTTGCATCTAACATTATTGATACAATCCATGAGTTGTGTCAAGAAAATAATCGTAAAACACCACAGTTTCATGTGTGTTTAAATGATCTTTTTGGAAATGATTTCAATAACGTTTTCAATTTTTTACCTGATTTTTATAAAAATCTTCAAAGGGACAAGGGAGAGAAATTCGGTCCATGTTTTGTTTCAGCTGTTCCGGGTTCCTTCTATGAAAAACTCTTTCCAGACGAAAGTCTGCACCTTGTTCACTCCTCTTATAGTATTCATTGGCTTTCTCAGGTTTGTGTAATCTCTATGGACCTAATCCATTAAAAACAAGTTTTTGCTTAAAAATCTAAAAACACTTATCTTGCATTGTGTTTGTCTTTTTTTTACTAATGGATTTTACTTTCTATACTGTTTTTTTTTATTTTGTACTGTATTTGAAAATACATTACAAAAAATACAAATTCAGCACAAAAAAATATGTGTTTATAGGTTTTAGATAAAAACTTATTTTTATTGGATTTAATAACATATAACCATTGCATGCAAATTATTATAACTAATTATAATTACTTTAAAGATGGTTATATACGTTTTTGTAGCAGGAATAGAAGATACACTAGTTTAGAAAATTTCTTGTACTATTTTTCAAGATGGAAATAAAAACTAATATATAAAAACAAGATAGCTTTCTTGGGAAATAAATTTCCATAAATACATACAATTTATTTATTTATTTATTTAGGGACAACTCTACACAAATGTAACCAACTTTTCATACTGTCTCAATTAAGTCACTGGAACTTTTTTTTGTCCCAATTAGGTCATTCAACTTAGTATTGGCGTTCTAATCATATATAAATAACCTGAATAGCAGGTTATTGCTAATTTTCTACATATTTAACTTATTTAATATGTTAAGCGGTGATATAATCATATTATAAAACAAACAAACAAACTTATCCAGTGTATTCCCACTTTTCAGTAGGGTCCGGGGTAATCATATTATAAAACAAATAATAAATTAAAAATTATTTAAAATCATCCACATTTACGCAATATATTTGTAAAAAATAAGTTTTTCAAACAATGTGTGTCAATATTTAACGTTTGCAACTTAATTTTTTTTTTCAAATATCATGTGTAAATATGGATGATTTTAAATAATTTTAATTTATTATTTACTTCATAAAATGATGATATCACCACTTAACATATTAAATAAGTTAAATATGTAGAAAATTAGTAAAAATATGCTATTCAGGTTATTTATATAGGATTAGAACACACATACTAAGTTGAATGATCAAATTGAGACAGAAAAAAGTTTAAGTGACTTAATTGGGACAGTATAAAAAGTTGATTACATTTGTGTAGAATTATCCCATTTATTTATTTGCAACTGTTTTGGATGCTAAACTTCATTCCATGCAATATGTGAAGGTACCTAAAGGCCTTGAAAATAACAAGCTAAATATATACATGGCAATAACAAGTCCTCTAGATGTATTGCAAGCATATGGAAAGCAATTTCATACCGACTTTACAAGGTTTTTACAACTTCGTTCTACCGAAATATTACGCGATGGATGCATGTTTTTAACATTACGTAGTCGTAGTAGCCTTGATCCAACTCGTGACGATTCGAGTTGTAGTAGCCTTGATCCAACTCGTGACAATTCGAGCAGTTTTTGGGAGTTTCTCACCTTATCACTTCTTGAAATGCTTAAAGAGGTATAAGGTTTAATGTATATCCAAAATTTAACTTAAATTGACCAAGAAAATGTTATTTAGAGGGATCTTGCTTTTTTCTAGACCACACAATAAAGTTAAACAGTTGTTTGACTTTTCAAATGCTCATTTAACTTTTTGAACAATTGGAGCTTTGAAAGTCAACTTTTTCCAATTTTAGAAAAGTCAAAACAGTCAAACGACCGCTTGAAAAGTTAGAAAAAGTGAAACATCCGTTAATGCATTTTAAAAAAATGTTTGCCTGCAAGATTTGGTACAGTGGTAAGAGGCACACACTTTTTATTGGAATTTGTGAGTTCAATCTCCATTGTTGTCAAAAATTGTGAGACATGGCAATGACGCATGACCCAAGCTATCACCTGGCTTTGTGTCTGAGCCAAAAGGATTTTACGCGGCAAGGTTAAAGCTTACAGCCTGGTTTTTCCCTAGAACGGTTGGTTGACCAGTATTCAACTCCAACCAACTTGGCCTGTCAGGAGGGTTGGGTGGAGCCCCACTGCAATCGCAACATGGGAGAGCCTCTCTAATGCAACTAAAAAATGCACCGCTGTAATTGTAGCATGAGTGTAAGGCCGATGTTTCGATACTCAGTCACTGCACTATGAAGCAATTGTCTTACCGTTGCATCAACCGCCTTTCCAAAAAAAAATATGTTTGCCCTGGTGTGGGTTTTGAATTTAGCTAACTAACGAATAATGCATCACATTCAAAGCTTGTTGTTAGCTTCGTCAACTAACCGCGTAATCTTAAACTCGCAGGGACTGGTTCAAGAATCAGATATCAATTCATTCAATCTACCGTTTTATTTTCCACACGAAGATGAACTTAGGACAATTATTGAAGCTGAAGGGTCATTCTCTCTTAACAACATGAATACTTTTGAACTCATTTGGGGTCAACATGATAATGACTACATAAATATAGATGAGTCTAAATGTGAATACACTCACAATGATGGGGAAGACACAGCTAATTTGATAAGGGCCATTACAGAACCATTGTTTGCTTCTCATTTTGGGAACTCAATAATAGACATGTTATTTAAGAAATGTGAGAAGATTGCAGCAAAACATCTGGCTACTAAAAATACAAGGCACTTAAGTGTTGTTGTTTCACTGACAAAAAAATGAATGGTTCAAGTGGTATATATATCTATTCTAATAAATCAAAGTTTATGGAGACACATGGCGCGTTCTTAGACCATCTCAACTTTGATTTCCCGTTTCTCTCTCATATTAAATACATCTCATATTATATATACTTTTTACACATTTTTTAAAATTAAGAAAAATATCTTTTAATACAATTTAAATATACTAATGTTAAAATAACACATTCAAAAATACCAATTTATTATAAAATATATAATTTTTAAAAACAATATTTTAAAACAAAATGTTTAAGGAAACAACATTAAAAAAATTAGTGCTTAAAAAATAATATAATTATTTTCATTAATGATCAACCCGTATAATGCACGGGATACTAACATAGTATAGTCATTATATGTATCTTTACCCTTACATAAATATATGGGAAAAGTGAATATGGGGCTGTTAAGCACCTAACTTAGGTGTGAAACCTATCAAAACGACGTAGTTTTGATTAAATATCATTAATTATTGTAGGTGCAAAATTTATGGAGTGAAAATAGGAACAAAAAAAATTACCATAGTTAATGAGATTTAATCAAAACTACGTCGTTTTGATGAGTTTCACACCTAAGTTAGGTGCTTAACAGCCTCATATTCACTTTCCCCTATATTTCTTATATAAATATATTTATTTGCACTGAGCCGGGGATCTTTCGGAGCAGCCTTTCTATCCCAATTGGGATATGGGTAAGGTTTGTATCTATCCTTCCCCCATACCCTACTGAAAAACGGGAATATATTGGGTAAGGTTGTTATTGCTATATTTATTTTGTACGTTTATTGAGGGTGGGCCTTTAAGCAACTAGTAATTTTGATGTTTTATGGTCTTGAGGTCATGAGTTCAAGCCGTAAAAAAGAGCATCTTATACAAATATGTAAGATAAGACAACATACATCAGATCACGAAACGATTGGCCACTCCGTGAATCCTGTGTAAAATAGGAGCTAAGTTAAGCAATGGATACACCTTATTTCGTGCTGTTCAAAAAAAATACACCTTATTTCGTATGTTTAATTTCGTGTATTTATTGTAATGATGATACTTTTATACTAAATAAATGACAAGTGCAAGTGATACTCATTGAATTATTCATGTGTATGTGTGGATAGCGTGTGTCCTGCTTCTTATGTGATATCAAAGGCTGGATAAGAATTAAATTTTATTGACCAAATATTGTTTTATAAAATTAGAAGAATTAATTAGTATAGACCAAATCTTGTTTATAAATTTAGAACAAGACGGTAAAAGGATATGAATAGAATACACTGCTCTAACTTTTAAAAGAATTTAATCCATCAACATTGATAAACATTTCATACCACACGATCAACGTCCTAAAATAAAAAATGAGGATTTTATAAAAATAGAGACTAAATCCTTTCATATTCGTATTCATCAAAATATATTAAATAATCAATCAATTAACCATAACAAAGAGTGTCATAGCATGGTTATTTGTAAATTTAGGAAAAGTAAAGCTACGTTTAGAAAATACCCTAGCTTAAATAACAGATTCATTTAATAAAAATTCGCCGAATTTGTAGTTGTAATTTACAAAGAATTCTGTAGACATATAAAAAATTACAATCTACCTATAATAATAAATAAAGATTTTTAGTGACACATGTCATGTTTTTAAAGCTTTTCAACCTTTATTTCCCCTCTCTCTCCCCTATTAAATATCTAAAATTAAATATATTTTTAATACATTTTTAATACATTAAAATATATTAATATTAAAGACATTTGTTTAAGAAAATTATTATAGATTATAAAATTTTCAAAAACAATTATTTGAAACACAATGTTTAAAGAAAAAGAAATTATAAAAAAAGTTAGTGTTTAAAGAAATATTATTATTATTTTAATACTTAAAATATTAAATCATACAAAATTGTAATCTTATTTTATATTAAAAATCATCTTTTTTTTTTCTAAATTTTCATTTGATAATTATTCGTTATATTTCTTTATGTAATCCGTGTAATACACGTGATATTAATCTAGTTATATAATAGATAGATAAATTTATATGAAGAATTAAAAAAGATAATAATTTAAGGTGTGAAGATAATAATTACTAGTAATTAGTTTTTTTTACGAACGCAACAGTTAATTAGCTGACACGTCTTCAAAGAAAAATCCGTACATCAACCACAACACCTATATGTCACTAATCCAAAAAGAAACCTATCTTAGTGGTTAAAAAAACTCTTACAGTCAGCATTGAAACCTGAGACTTCAAGAAATATAAACTTTATCTCTTGTTATCCATGTCATTATATCGAAAAAAGATGTTAGTAGTTTATGAAAAGAAATGAATAGACAACAATACATATAAATTTCATTTTTTCAATTAATAAAATCTTCAAAAGGGTACAACAATAGTTATGACCACAAACCGGATGATCTCATTCATCTGCTGCACCTTAACTTAAAATCATATACTCATACACACACATTTCTCTTCTATCTTTCTTTGTTTTTTTTTCCTCCTTTTTTTTTTTCATTTTTCTTTTCTTTTCTTTTTTTCTTGTCATTATCATTCTTATTTTGATTTTACTGCAACATAAGATGATCATCTTTGTTATATAACACTGACTTTTTGCTCGCATGTAAACCCGTATGTAAAAGTTCAAATTCTGTCCTCAACAGTCAGCATACAGTTCGGCCGTAACACATAGATGCAATATAAAGATTTTTCGACCATTTTTCCTGCAAAATCAAACACTCAACTCCGTCAGAAAAACAAGCGCAACTGAACTAATAGTTGTATGAAACAGAAAAAAATACAATATTTACTAGGTGGAAAGATAGGTGGGTGTTGGGTAACAGGTTAAAACAGGGTCGAGCTAAAACGAGTCCTTTAGTAAGAGACGGAAGGGGCCAGGTCAAGTTGGTTGACCTGCAAACGTCTTTTGTTTTCTAAAAAAATTTCATAAAAGTTTAATATGCTGATTATGCTTACAAAATTAAGAAATTATAAGGATAACAACCTAAATGCCCACCCAATGCATTACAGCCCAGCGGTATATTGGTGGTGGGATAAGACTCAGAAACCAAATGGTCGAATCCCACAAGGGGATTTTCTCAAAGTGTTGAGTTTCCTCAAGAACTGGTGACTTAGTGCTGGATATAATCGAGTAGTACTGCTGGTGGCACGATGATACTTTAGTGATCCAAAATTAGCCGTTCAAAAAAAAAAAAAAACAATCCAAATGCCCAAATGAAATAATTTAGGGGGGTTGCATGCCTTAACATGAGACTTGCTCAAACTATCAAAATGTTATGACTATGGTCCATGTAGCTAAAAAATTTATTTGACCCATTTATTTAAATAGGTCAAAATTGCCACCTCTAGACATGTTTTCAAAGTGGTTTAGCTTTAAAACTCTTCTTTGAAAAATTTTGCATCTTCAAAGGGAAAGATTTTTAATATTATTAAATAAAGAAACGGTTTTTACCTTCACATGAGTACTTGGAAAGGTAGATGTTCTCAAAGTTTCTTGAGTTTCATCCATTATTTTCCGTCTGGGAATACTCAATATAAAAGCAGCTTGATCAGCTGTAGCAGCCATAGATGTTATCCTGTACCCACTTTCCCATCTACGGTGTATTCCTTCACTAGGGTAAAGAAAATCAAGTTCTACAACCTAGAGTAACAATACAAAATTATGAGGATAAATAATAATTATTGATAAATGAAAAGGATTAATTACCAAGAAAGATCTAATCATTTGCTAATTTTGTTTTTAAAAAGAATCTACTCTTCTTTAATCAATTCAACCTTAGTTTTAAAAAGAATGAGGTGCACCGAAGCATCAGAGTCTGTTAGCCAAGGTGCGAAAACTTACGCAGACACGAGTGTTGCTCTATGCAAACGACAAGAAACTACATCTCTCTCGTCTCTTTAATATATCAGCCTTTTTACCAACAAAACCATATATGATTTCTTTGTTCCCTTCGTTCCCTTTTCGGAGCACCCTCTCTATCCCTCCCCCCTAGACCCTACTGAAAATGGGAATATACTGGGTAAGGTTGTGGTACTCCTACAGGCTACAGACCCAATTTTTGCCAGATTTGCATGAGGCATCACCTCAAAGCCCAGATCACCTCACAAGCTTGAGCCTGAGGCGTGCCTTTGTAAAGACAAGGGCTCGACAAATAACAAGCAATTATCATACCTGTTCAGAGAATCCAGCATTTCTTGACATCACCACACCCCAACGACTGCCAGCTGTAGTCATTGAAGTAACATGAAATCCTTCTTTCCATTTTTTGCTGATCCATTTAAACGGAAATGATTCACTCACTTTATAGGATTGTTGAGTGTAAGGTGTTCCTGGAAAACACAAAGAAAAGAAAAAAGGAAGCACTTAGTTTTTTTTTTCCTGTAAAAAACGAAAATCAACCATTACATATTTTCGGATTTTATTATGGAAATGAAGAGATATTTTTGAACAAAATTGATGGTTGAATGGCTGATGCCTCAAAATGGAGAAATATATTTGGAACTTTTTATCTAATTACCTAATTATTCAACTTAAAATAACTAGTTTTTGATAATAGTTTCATACCAATTGCTGCAACGAAACTGATTAGCGGAAGCATAAAACTATATATCTAAGGGTAACAAAAATAATTAGCATTTGTTCCCATTTCAGAGAAAGTCTCGACTCTCGAACTCTATTTTCTTCACAAGATGTCCCTTTTAGTCATTTTATCTACTAATTACTCAAACCATTACAAATTTAAACAACATGCACACATCCATACACATTTTTCTACTTCTGATTATTAAATATCAGGATCACATAATCACATTAGAAATACACATCCAAGACCCCAAAAGTAAGGTTTCAAAGAATTACTTTCAAAAAGATGATTCATTTTAATCATGGAAAAAAAGTTTAAAACACATTTGGGCCACTTTTGACTCATTTCATTTTTAGCCGATATTTAACTTTTGACCTGTTGAAACAGTTGCATAGATATAACCTAAATTGATCCACTTGTACATATACGAGTTGAAATTGCTCCTTCCAAAATAAGACAAACTAGAATAGAAGCAACCTTTAGACATAACAACCAACGAGCTTCCATTGGCTGCACCGGCAATTGAACTGATGTAAAAATTCTTCTCCCACTGTTCCATAATCCAGTCCTGAAGAGCATAGTATAGTTTCTTGTTGATAAATAAATGGAAACATAAGAAACTTACATATCTATAAAATTCATTATAGTTATAATAACCTTGTGAAGAAAAATAGGTGAAACTTCATAAACTTGGGAACAAAATCCAGTTCCTGCGTCCATAATTAAGGCCCAAAGATTCGAGGCTGATGCCACACAGCTTATGTATAAACCGTCTTCATTACCCTTTTCTACATGTTGGCGAAGTCTTGCATCTGCAACATTATAGTGATATCTGCAAAAGAATAAGAAATTTAATTATATTAATCATATGACATTTCTTCCAACCAACTTGGTCAATATCTCCAATGCTTGTAGACATTAATTGTATTTAATAAACACAAATATACACATCAGTTGAGTAAACAAGCACTAGAATTTCTTGCCCTTAACCAATGAATAATACGAGGAATAGGATATAAAGCATGAACCATTTAGATGAAAACAGAGCAATTAAACGTTATTGTTTAGAACCATATTGCATAGTAATCAACTTGGCTTTTCAAGCACACTTATGAAGAAGTAACAAATACTTACATACATGAAATCTGTTTAATAACATGTTAATTATAAACTTGTTGCCCAGAATACTTTACTTAAAACATCTTTATTCAGTTGCTATTTAGCAAGAATTATAAAATCAATACCAGAAGCTATTTAACAACTGAGTTGGTAGATGACAATCTTTCACTAAACCCACTTTCAATTAATACAAGAATAAGTAAAATTAAGGGCTACTCCTTATTCTCTATTAGAGGTTTTATTATTTATAAAAAAATTTAAAAAAAAATCTTTTTGGAATTTAATAGATTTTTTAATGGGAAAGACTAGAAAGAGAAGTATAGGATGCTAATTAGAATAACACAACTTAGCAAGAAAATGCAACACCTTAAGCCATTAAGGACACAGAAACATATGATGGTAAGCTATTTAGAGCAAATAAAGATATTATATGGCAAGTATTTCATAATAAATTTTTATATAAATGTGACTTATGCATGGACGAGCTTATCCATTATTCCATTTATGGAATACCAAGTTATACCACTTTTTCAAAATATGTGTAACTGCTATTATATATACATACAAATAACACAAAATCATGTATATAATAAATATGTATATAACCCACCTTTGTTTCATTGGGCGACGTGCATTATAAACAGAAATCCATTGTGTAGCAGGACTACCTAATCGTACTTTCTTTTTTGGTTGTTCATCTTCTTCCAAATTGATAAGCAATCTACCTCGTTTTTGTCCAACCTAAGGAGTCAAAAACACAGCACAAAGAGATTTGTATCAAACGTTCCTAATAAATGCAACAAAATGAAAAACTACTGAAGTTTATGCAGTTTCCCATTTGAGTTGTCAATTAAAGGTATCAAACTTTTTTATGCATAGAAAAGGACTTGTTCATTTCCCAAGCCACAAAGCACACATGAGGCATGTCACATGTACCATCATCCAGCAAACTAAGGCAATGTGTCATAACATGTGAAATGCCACATTAGATGTATGGCATGCCAATTGCACTGCCATATCAGAAATTTGAGGCAAATCTGTGAAATGGTGACCAGTAACCTGCTCAAGAGATCAAAAGGCCCTCTTGAATGCATATAAAAATTGAATACTTTTGATTGACCCCCAAACAAAAAATTGAGTGCCTCAACTGGAAAATTGCATAAAATTCAGTTTCTTTTAAAGCAATTTGCCAAAATAAGAAAACAAAAATTATTAAAATGCAATAACCTTAAGTGCCCCGTCAATTCTTATAGGTCTCAATGATGTAACAGGTTCAATAAGGCTCTCAAATAAAGAAATAAGCTTTGAATAATTAGGCTCCTCATCAAATTTTAAATTTGTAACTGCTTCAAGAAAATGTTTAAATGGAGCAGGACAAAAGCAACACATCATTTCAGGAGATGTTGCCATTTTCTTTTTACAAACAAGAAAACTCTTGTTGTCTCCCTGTAATATTGAACTAAAGGTTAACAAGGAAATAGAAAGGAAAAAAAAAAGGATATGTAATAAAGTGAAAAGACAAAACTGACCTGGTAGCCTTGCCATGGTAATCTTCCTTTAATTAGAAATATTAAGGTGTACGCAAGTGACTCAAGATCATCCCTTCTGCTTCCTGTTCGACCTAAATGTGCATGCACACTTGCATATCTAATTGTACCTCTGCAAAGAAAATTGTTCATAAAAAATTATAATGGTGCACAGCAAACTAACTGTTAAAACATCCTAAATACACAAACCTGAATATATCTGGCCGTTGATCATATTCAACATGCTGACTAGATGTTGACTCTTTCCATTTTGATGCTGAAACAGCGATAGTTTACAAGTTAACGACACTAAATCACACCATTAAAATGTTAATGACAAAGTAATGGTATAGATTACAAAGAACTTTGAATTAAGATATGATCAAGCATACAACGATAAAAACCATAAAAAGCACACCTAAACCAAGATCAATAAGATATAGTTTCTTTTCATCCACAGATCCTGGTTGACCAAGTAAGAAATTTTCCGGCTTCACATCTCCATGTACAAACCTTAATCAAAAGACAAACAAGTCAATGCAATGTTCACCAATAGGTGTCTTAGAATTTGCATCTATATTGTTTAGAAATGCATTACCCCTTAGAGTGAAGCTTTTCAAGAATTGATATTGACTCAACAGCAATGCAAGCCACCATACTTGGAGACATCCTGCAAAAGGATATGAAATGAACAATTACTCAAAATTATGCATGTGGGAAGAATGAGATATTATATAAAATAATTAAATAGTATAAACAATCAACTTACGATTGACCTAGAGAATTCCAAACATCCCAAAGACTGGGTCCAAGCATGTCCATAACCTGCAAAAACAACATTGTATATAAAAATTATTCTTCTACAAAATGTGTGTTTCATGATGTCAAAGTCAAACAATTTTCAGAGTCAAAGCTCACCAAAATGTAAAAATCGCCTTGCCGACCCTTGTAGTGAACCCATGGGATCCCATAACATCCATTTAAAGTGCTTTAAAACAGAAATTGGATCATAATGTCATAACTTGAGGTTCACATATGAGATTAATGTATATCTCTAAATATTTTTCAAAAATGATAAATATTTAAATACCTGTAAACTTGCCACTCATAAGGAGGACCGTAGTTGCAACCTTTACTATTACGGTGCTCAAATTTTAATGCTACCTGTAAAAATAGAACCTCAAAAAGTTCAGATTTTTATGACTTGAAAACGTAGTCACTATAAGCAACACTTATTGTTTTTTTAACATACCTCAATTGCATCTGGCCCTGTTCTTTCTGTTCCACCACTTACCCTCCTACCAACATAAACTTGCCCAAAACCACCCTTCCCCAACTTTCTTTCAGTCTTATATACTGGAGAATTACCCACTTGTACCTGCATCATTCAAGCAGCACATGTTAACGTGTTAATTTACACAATTTTGCAATAATTGGTAAACAAATTATGCTTCTGATAATTTAGGGGTCAAATAATCAAATCTTCATGCCAGTTGCAACAAACTGATTATCTAAAGGGGAAAACAATTTAACTTATTTACCCTGTCAGGCACTGCAGGTGTGTTTCCTTCTTCTTCCATAGCCATTATTCTATCAGCACTTCCACCCTCCATGGCAATATCTTTCTCTGCAAGCACGCCTATTCTATTAAAAACGGGCTCACCAACCCCAAGAGCCACAGGGCCAGGAACAATTTCACAAGGGGGTTCCTGGTCCAAATCAATCAATCTAGCACCTCTGCCTCTACCACCAGCTGTCGGCCTCCCTGGTGTTGCTGTCACAAGCCCTTTCCCTACACCTGCAGCATCACCTCTTCCCCTTCCACCACCAGTTTTCCTTCTGGTTCTGGTTGGTGCAGTGATGTTTTCAGTTTGGTCAATTGGTTGAGTGGCAGGCTGGAGATCACCAAGCCGTTTTGATCTCCTTGCTCCACTTCGCAGTTGTGGCATCGTCACCCATGCAATTTATATCAAACCCATATCCCTTGTTGCCTGTTTAAGCCTCAAAATTATCTACACAAATTTAAAAAAAAATAAAAAAAAAACGTGTATAAAAAAAGAATGAATTGGACCAGCTAATAACAAAAAACTTTCATGCCTAATTCCTTTTCAAACTACAAAATACGAATACTAAAAACAATGTTGTTAGTACAAGTGCTATCATCTAAATCCACAAGTACCGCCAAACAAAGATAAAATGAATTGCAAGAATGATATCAGAAAAGTTGCTTAATCAGGAAGCTTTTGTAGATATTTAGAAAGATTCTACAATCTGCTTCAACTTTGATTCTTTCGGGACCAGAATTATAGCAATCCAATAGCATACAACATCTCAATCCGAAAGTAAACCACTTCCTTTAGAATCAAATCAATTTACTCAATGAATGCATAAAAATAAGGATAATCATTAACAGTGATATCAAATTTGAAAGAATGAAGAATCAGAAAACAAAATCTAACAGCACGACGATGCGTAACTCATGACTCAATAAAAAAACTACTTAATCCGATCATCAGAATTCCTATGAACTCAAAAATCCTTACGTTGAATTAATTAAACAAAAAGTATTTCAACACGAAATATAAAAAATATCAAACCGTACATCGATTTTACCTCAGAAACTGCAAAATCAAGATGATCGGAGCCAAATGCTTAATCAATCAGCGAATTTCACAGAAGAAAATTAAACTTCAATGATTCGATCGGCTCTCAGATCCTTCCAGTAAACTCCATAAATTGTACCTCCTCCTTTGCCTTATCTGCTAATCGAAAAGAAATCTAAAAGCTTCCGCAACGGATTCTGTTGTTAGTTTAGGGATTTAGGGAAGAACAAAATGGAAATAATGATCAATTTTAGGTGAAATTAGATTTAAAATGACGAAACGTACATATCGCCTTATGTTTGTGTGATGCTTGCGGCTATCGATGTGTAATGTGTTTCTCTATATGTCTCTGTGCAACTATTGCATTTGCGGTCTCGCCCTGTTGTCCGAGATTATTTGATTTTATATATTAAAGAAAAATTAAAAGTAATTATTAATTATTTTTTTATTAGTTTGTGTCTATTTAGGTTTGCTACAGTATTTAATGATGAAAATCATTGTGATTCGAATTAAAAATATATTCTAAACTCATCATGATGTTTGATCCTCATCGCCCAACACCAAATTAATACTAAACCGAAACCAAAAGGCTATTTGTTCCAATGGTACTAATGTAATATTAAAGTGTTTATGTTTAAAATAGGTTAAGAGTTTAAGTTCAATAGTAAATAAATTATAAATCGAATTATGAATTATTTATATGCAATTCTATTGATTGTGATATTAAAGTAAACATAATATAAATATAGGTTATAATAAATGTTTTTAATAGACGATATATTATTTAGGCGTTTACTTTTTCTTTTTTCTGCATCAAACAACATATATAGCAAGCATGTGTTATGTATTAGGACATCTTACTCCAAAAACATTATCATGACCTAGAGGTGGGCAAAAAAACCGCACCCGGAACCGGAACCGACAACCCGAACCGGTGGGTACGAACGGGTACGTTTTTCAGACAAATTAGATCCGGAACCGGAAAACCGGAACTGGTTCCACCTGAACCCGGCCAAAACCCGAACCGGAATCGACCAAAACCCGAACCGGAACCGGTCAAAAACCGGTTGGAACCGGTTAAAACCCGGAACTAGAACCGGAACCAGGTATTGACTTTGTTGACTGGAACTGGAACCGATTGGAACCAAAACCGGTTCCAAAAAAAACCCGATTTATGCACCTCTATCATGACCAAGTTAATAGTTTTTGGGTTGTATTATAGTTATACCTTCTACAAACTGTGATATATTTTTTGGGATTAGACCAGTATAGATTTTAATAATGTACGGGGTAATAAGTGATGAGCTTTACGTTAGAATGACATGCATAATCAATGCAAGAACTAAACAAAAGAAGCAACAACAAACATGTCGTGAGATCTTATAATTTGCTCTAAAATGAGGCAAACTTATATTAAAAAAATAATAGATATGCATATGATAGACTGATAGCAACAGTATCAACTTGGTAACATAAATAATATGTTCTGTATAGGTTTTTTTTTCAAGTTAAGATACCACCAAACCTTTTCTAAGAATGCATTATATAGATTCAGATTCTTTGAGCCTCGATTGTGATAATTTAGAGATCGATGAATCTAAGGTATTACTTACTCAATAAATACATTTCTTTTATATTTAGTTTATTATAGTAGTCTTAGGGTTGTAAACGAACCAAACGAACACGAAATAGTCCTTGTTTGTGTTCGTTCGTTTAACTTTTAACTTGTTCGCGAACGCTTACCAAACGAAAATTCTTGTTCGTGTTCGTTCACTAAGGAATTTAGCTTGTTCACGAACGATTCACAAACGCTAACGAACGCATATTATTTAAACAATAAAAATCAACATTTTTAATCTCAAGCAATCGAGATAATCTGATGCAATGGATTCGGAAGATGCTTTTGGGTCAGATTTAACATCAAGGCTAATGTTGCTACAGAGAAAGGAAAGGCCTGGGCTAAAGAACCCAAGTTAGGTCAAACGTGACGAATAAGCCCTAGGTAAAGAACCCAAGTTAGGTCAAACGTGATGAATAGGCCCTAGGTGAAAGATCCCGGGCTAAAGACCCTGGGCTTGGCCAAACATGTGGAATGGGATATCGGGTTTGGAAGCTGGGGTATCGGATTTGGAAGCTGGGGCATGTTCGGAGAATCAAGACTTATCTTTTCTTTAATTTGTTTTTTATTTAAATTGGTATTTATCTTTATATTTTAAGTTTTATGTTTCATTCTTGTCTTTGGGGAGTTTGTTAGCTAAGTTTTAGTTTTGGTGAAAAAACTTTAAATATTCACGTTTGAATGTAAAGTTTTCAGTTTTGGAGTTTTGATTAATAAAGTTAGCAATCCGCTTCCAATTCGTTGTAGTTGTTCTAGATTTGACCAGTGATTGCAAGAAATATTGCATCATAATCATTTATAAATATATAAATTAAGATATTATAGTATTAAACTAAAAATAACTTAAGTATTATGATATTAAACTAAAAATTAAAATAAACAACACATTTAATGAATAAATATAATAAATGAACTTAAGCGAACATAAACAAACATTTTACCGAACGTTCACGAACACAAATGAACGAACACGACCTATGTTCATGTTCGTTCATTTAACTAAACGAACGGAATTTCTTGTTCGTGTTCGTTCAAACGAACTTCCCGCCGAACGGTTCACGAACTGTTCGCTGAACGTTCGGTTCGTTTACAACCCTAAGTAGTCTTACTCAAACCAAAAAATGATAATTTATTTCATATTATGAAATCTATTACTTATATTAATACTTTTTAACATCATTTTCTTAAAAGAATTCATATTTAGTAAGACTTGAATCTTTTTATTTCAATTCAAACGATACTTAACAATGGAACCCATCATATTATCATATTAATAACGCCTTGGTCAAAGTTTAAACTAAGGGCTTGTAGTTTAATGGCTATCCCTTGATTATTTTATGAGAGATTTTGGATTCAAATACGAGCCGAGACATATTGATAAGGCAAGGTCTGAAGGTTTACTGATTGTAGAGTTCCTCCTGGAGTAAGATCGGGCATACGCACAGAGGGACGAATTCGAGGAGACGGCTGGAATCTCATCTTGTGTCATCATTTATATCGAGAATCATATATATACATATGATAACAACAGTGACAACTTAGTAATAGATATAATCTGTCTTTACTTCTTAAGCATAGGTTTTTTCCTAGTTACGTTACCTTCAAAATTTTTCTACGAATGCATTTAATAGAATCAGATTTTTTGAGCATTTAATGGTGATAATTTAGAGATTGATGAATCTAATGTATTGCTTGCTCAATAAATACATTTCTTTTATGTTTAGTTTATTATACTAGTTTTGCTCAAACCAAAAAAATAATAATAATCTATTACCTTATTATGACTAAATTTATTCCTAATATTACTTTTTAACATCGTTTTCTTAAATTAATTCATATTTAGCAAGACTCCAATATTTTATTTCAATTCAAGCGATACTTAACGCAAATGGAACCTCTCATATTATCATATTAATAACACTTCGGTTTAAAGTTTTAAAGAATTTTTATAA
Organism: Mikania micrantha; assembly: GCA_009363875.1. Lineage (NCBI taxonomy): Eukaryota > Viridiplantae > Streptophyta > Magnoliopsida > Asterales > Asteraceae > Mikania > Mikania micrantha. The sequence continues at coordinate 40,580 of SZYD01002555.1, forward strand.
AAAATGGGTTCTAATTAAAAAATAGGTTACAAGGAGCGTTCAGATTTTTTTTTCGCAAATGGGGTTACCTTTGTTGCTAGTGATGATTTCAAAGAGAGATAAAAGTGAAATGTAGGAGTGTAAGAAATGGCAGGTTCTGTCTATATAAAAAAAAATTTGTGGCGATGTCGTATAAAATCACCACTAGGAGTGGAGATTTGGAAAAAAAAAAGAATTTTTATTCTGATAGAATCTGCCACTCCTTACACCTCTACATTTCAATTTTATCTCTACTTGAAATCGCCACTAACACTGGAGGTAGCCCTATTTGTGAAAAAAAAAGAATCTGAACACCTCTTGTAACCATTTTTTTAATAAAAAACCAATTTTTTAAAAAAAAAACAAGTTTAAACCAAGCGCTTGTAAATTGTAATCTAATGGTTACCCTATTGACTTCTTTATGAGAGATTTTGGATTCGAATGCAAGCCGAGACATATTAATAAAGCAAGGTCTGAATGTTTACCAATTGTAGGGTTCCTCCTTAGGTAAGATCAAACGTACGCTTAGAACGTCAAATTTGAGGAGCCAGTTGGAATCTCGTCTTGTGTCTTTATACCACGCCGTTAAAAAATAGCACTTCTGTCTAATATTACATTCCGAATTTCATCACCCTGTTTTCGAAATAAACCATAAGTTTGTCATGCGTCTAATTTGAGCCTATTTTGGTATTATATCTATAGTTAGGGGGTGTAACATGTTTACATCAAATACCTCAAGGGTGAAAACGAAACTTTAAAAAAACAAACCCCACAATAAAGAAATTGAAGCAACGAACTTCACTTTATCATCATCTTCAATCTCATGGCTGCAACTTCTCTTCTATCTCTATCTCTCCCCAAACCAACCATACTCACCCCAAAATCAACGGCTTCGATCGTAACCCCTTCCGTTACCGTCACCGATGAGTCACTCGATCAGAAATTCGGCCGGAAAGGCATCCGATTCACAGAGACCGATGACGGTGCTCCGGTGGCTGAACTAACCGTCCGAAATGGCAGCTCTTTGAAGCTTCAATTGAACAATGCTCATGTGAGTTCTTATAAGCCTAAAGTTTACTGGAAAGATGATGGGTTTGAAGAGGTTTTGTATACTACTTCTGCTGCAAAAGGAGGGATTGGATTGGTGATTGATAGTGTGTCAGATGATTCGAAGTCGAAAGGGGTTGATTTGTCGGAATGGGTCGTGAAGGATGCTGATTCGGACTCCATTGATGCTGTTCAGGTGATGTTATTTTGTTGGAAAATTGACATTTCGGATTGTTAATGGGACGGGTATTAACGAACTCGAACCGATTGAAAATCTGGAACATTCAGGACGAATCGGGTATGAAATCATGTAATTGGGGTTGCATCCCTGCAAACAAGATTGGGATGATCATGGGTCAAGGTCTAAATTAGGACTATAACCTAATCAAGCGAAAATGAGGACCAATGATTATACTTACTTTGTGCATTTTGGGTCCGTCTCGGGCTAGTTTTTCTCGGGTCGGCCCGCAAGATCCTCATCCCAAGATGATCATGGGTCAAGGACCATACTTAACCACAGGGCCGTAGAGGTGAACAAAAAAACCCGTTTGGGTTTCCAAACCGGTTTCAACCCCTCCAAACCGGTTTTAAACCTATCCAAACAAGTTTCTATAGGTTTGACATCCTCATCTCCCAAACCGGTTTCCAAACCGAACCGGTTTTCACCCAAACCGGTTTTGACCATCCATAGACCAAACCGGACCGGTTCCTAAACCGAACCCATTTGGTAAAAAAAACGATTTGAGCAACCCTGCAGTGCCAGCTTAAGTTTTTTTTTGGATTAAAGCGGAGCGAAAAATTGTGATTTTTTTCTACTATGTATAAAACTCTTATCTTTTATCTAAGCTTATTACACAAAAGATATAGATAATCAAGAAGGAAAAAAGTTAAAAAAACATAAATCGCAAACAAAATATGACGATTAATTACAAATTTTAAAACAAAATCTTTTTTACACAAATCATAATTCGTTAAAAAAATGTCCAAAAGACAATGTGAGACTATCCTATTTGGTAGAGATATTGTCTCTTAGAAAAGAGGTATTGGGTTCAAAGCTAAGCAAAGATGAAATATTGAGATCTACTTTAAAAGTATGAGTAGGATAATATGATTTTTTTTAAAAAAGGTCTCAAAAATTCGAGGCTCCTAGATTTTTGTGGCCCTAATCTAAGGCTTTTTATTTTTACACGTCAAAGCCGGCCTTGCTTAACCAAACCAGTCCGAGACTGAAACTAGATAGGGTGAAAACCAAAGATCAAGAACCGGACCCTGATTTTAAGTGTTTCTATTCAAGGTCCGGGTCAAATGATCGGTTTAATACAAGAAAAGAGTAATTAAGATTAGTTTAATAGTAGCAAGATAACGTTACTTTTCAAGAAAAATATAGATGAGGATAGCTTTAATTATGAGAGATAACGTTTCCAAAATGTATGGTTCAAGTTATATGTGGTACACACAACATTTATTGTGTTTGTATATGACACCAAAATTAGAAAATTACATTTACCACTTACGAGTGCATGTATATACTCACCTAGAATTTATTGGTACAGGTAGAATTGAGTTGCACCACTAGCGGAACCCTAGACATAACCTATGTGATCTCACTCTATGCTCTAAGCATGGCAACCGCGGTTATAATAAAAAACAACAGTCGCAAACCGGTTAACCTAAAAGCCGCGATACTTAGCCATCTCAAGTCCAAGAATCGAGGAGGAACCGCAGTTGATGGCCTCAAAGGGTGCTCATATTGCACTCACCCTCCTTTATCTTCTCCGTTTGAGATTTTGTCCCCATCCGAAGCAGTAAAATTCGAAGATCCAAGTTGGTTTTCTTTCGGGTGGGAACCGGAGAAGAAAGGAGGAATTTGGAGTCTACAAGATGTTCCCATCACAATTTTGAAGCATAAACTAAGTAGGGTTTATGGTACTCCTCTTGAAGATAGATTAAAGGAGTTTTATAATACTATTCCATCAAAGTATGAGACTCTTGATCAGGTAAATTGATGATCATGTATGTTTTTGCTTAAGTAGAACCCTGTTTATGATGCGCGTATATAATATATGTGTGTGTGTGTCGGTTTCAAAGGATAAAAGTAAAATTGCACTAATATTAACGTTATTTTACTTAGTTTTTGTGAAAATAACGTTAAAAGCGTTGGGTTGGTTGGTTAATCAAAAATCATGAGCTAGGGATCTCGTTAGAAGTATACTCATTGTTCCTACAAGATAGAGGTAAGGTTGTTTATATCTTATCTCCCCATATCATGTTTTAGCTTTGCTAATGATACAATATACTGAGTATGATGATGATGATATGTTTTTGCTCATAAGTGAAAGTTACATAGATCTTTGCACTGATCAACAGGGACGAGAATTGTTTTTCCGAGTGATAAGAATCGGGTTTGAAGAAATTTATTTATCGAGTCCTGGATCGTTGTCGGAAAAGTATGGAAAGGGCTACTTTATCTGTACGGGACCGGCTTCATTATTGGCCCCGATAACCATTGAACCGGGTGAAGAATGGAGAGGAGCACAAGTTATTGAACATGATAATTTGTAACTAAATATGACTATATTTATTCTATAAATGTCAAATACTTAATTCATGTCTTTATGTACATTTTTACGTACAATTTGGAATAAAATTATCAGTCTCATGTAGAAATATGACTTTTTCTACCTCTTGTGTCCGCGTGTGTGTTAAATGCAATATTTTCAGAACCGGACCGTACATCGAACCGGTTTTTTTACCGGTCAGAGGTCCGACCGGGGCGGATTGGTCGAACTGAATTTAAGAACCGAATGATTTTATAAACATTTTATAAATATATATATATATATAATCAAAGATAAATAAATAAACCGGTTCAACCACCGGTTTTCCGGTTCCACCGGCCGGTTTGCCCAAAACGGCCCAAAGGCCAAAACCCCTAACCGGACCGGTTCACCCACCGGTTTCCGGTGCGACCGGCCAGTCCGGTCCGGTTTTCAAAACAGTGGTTAAATGAATGTCCATATCTTTTATTTAGGTCAAGTCGTGTTACATAAATAGTAATAATGAATCAATTGGTCTATCAAGTTTCAAATTGACTTGAACTTATGTGCTGTCATATTACTATATATTAAACTTCATGAAAAAAAATAGTAAATATATATATATATTATATTGAATGGTAAATCATGTATAAATATTGTATTGTAGTGGTTTTGATTGAATTGGTGTAGTATCTTTTATTTAAATTTTTTTTTTTAATTTTTGTTGTTTGGAGTCTTTTTGATGTGTATTTTGTTGATTATTTAGAAACCGGGTATTAATGCAACTGTCTTTTTGGTTCACCTACGAATTAGAAAAATATTGAAATAAATAGTGGTTTTAGTTTATTATAATCAAAGAAAGAAATAGTGACGTTTCGATAATTTATACATGGAACACCAGATATTTTTATAACTTTGAGAAATAGTAAATATATATGAGAGTATTAAATTTGACAGTTTTGCGTATAAATTTGAGAGATTTACTTGGAGATATGGGTTTTTGTTTTAATTCAAGATTACCGATAAGAAGTATCTTGTGAATAATTTTTTCTATTATTTTTGTAACATGTTTGTGAGGAATTTGATGATTTTATGTTTTTATGAAAAATTTGTATAGAGTTTGTAATAAGAGATTTAATTTTGTTATGTAACTTATACTTCTACAAATTATATATAATACCCGTTCTTAGAATGATAATCCGCCGCAACGCGCGGGGATATAAACCTAGTTATGATAATAATCTATATAAAGTAGCTAACAAGTTATATAAACGACTTTGTCTATCTCTTTATATCAATATATATATATATATATATATAGAGATTGAGAGAGAGAGAGAGAGAGAGGAATGATCAATTGTTAACTCTCCCTTATTGCGATAACCGAATAACTACATGTTATTATTTTGGGGCCCACATTTAAGTAAATCTAAGAATTGTATGTTTTTTTCTTCTTTTTTAATTAATGTGGACCCTACTTACATTAATTTAAAAAGAAGAAAAACATATACCTTTAAATTACTTTAATATGGGTCCAAAAGTAATAAGATGTAGTTGATTTGAAACTCTCAGCTTTTGTCATTTTATTAAAACAAAGTTAACACAAAAAAAAAAAAAAATTTGTTTCTCCTTCATATTTTTGTTACCCGTTCATCATGTTTCTGTTACCAGTGTGTTGCAACATAGTGATACGATTAAAAAATAAAAATCATGCATTGAGGCACGCTAAATTATGTAAGTTGTGTTGGTGACAATAAGACTATCAGGTATGCCTCTTGACCCACTCACTCCACATATGCGTTACGTAGGCACTCACCACAACCACTCATCCCACCATTTTGGTGGAAATGTCCCATTACACACTCACTCCACGTCATCATTCCTTTTTAAATTAAAATAAGATATAATTAATAAAAAAAATTACAAATTAATTATCTCTATATTTATTACGAATTTTATCCTTCTCCCGCTCGGCAATTTCGCGGTCGAGCCCGGTTAAGTGTTCGGTGTTGGTGAATAAAAGTTGTAACTCTACTAACCGTTGACGTTCCCGTTTTAATTCGTTAAAGTCACCGATTCGGAGGTGGCGTGTTCGGGTTTTGGTTAGGTAGAGTGTTTGGGTTATAGTAATTTGGGTTTTGGTTAACCAAGGGCTTCTAGCCTAATGGTTACCCCCTTGACTTTCCTATGGGAGGTCTTGGGTTCGAATCCGGGCTGAGGCATATTTGCTGAAGCAAGGTCAGGGGGTTTACCCAGTTGTGGGGTTCCTCCTGGGGTGGGCTCGGGCATACGCTCCAGAGCGTCAAATCCGAGGGGACGGTTGAAATCCCGTCTTGGGTGTCGTTGTAACAAGCCGTTCAAAAAAAAAATTTGGGTTTTGGTTGGGATCCATGGAAATTATTTTTTTGGTTAAGAAAGTTTGAAATGGGAAGAGTGAGTATTTTTTTGTGTTGAATGTTTGAGATGTGGAGTTAAAATTTTTTTGGGTAATGTTTGAATGGTTTAAATAGGTAAATTTTTTTTTTACTCCCTCCCAACGGCACCCACGCTCTTAACGGCTACATTTAACCCCTCACGCCCGTTGCAGCTCCCACGCCCCTCCTCTCACACCCCTCTCACGCCGCTAGGGGGCGGTGTGCCACGCCCCTCCCACGCCCACTCATGGGGCATACCGGGTAGTCTAAGGTGCTATTTTTTTTAAAAAAATCTCTTCCTAACCTCTTCTGTTCGCGTCGCTCAGACAACAGACAGATGTTGGGGTCTGCAGGCTATTTGTTTTGTCGAAGATAATCATCTTTTTGGCGGAGAGTTGGACCAAATACATTTCCCTTCTTCACACCCTCTTCTAGGTTAAAAGCATATCTTGAAATCATCCCTTCAACAAATGTCTCCTTCCTGTCGTACGTCCAGTCGTCCACCGGCACTCCTCCATCGGCGACCCTCCACCGCAGCTCCTCCAGGGTTTCAATCGCAATTTCAGCTTGTGAACTTACAAAAATGAGAAGCGTAAAACAACTTTTTTTGAATCGCTACTTCGGAGCTTTGTGTGTTACATATTTTCAACATCATGATGATAAGGTTGAATATGTAACATCATGATGAGGTTGCAAGTGAAATTGATCGAAAATTAAGGGGTTATAACAAATATATGAGAGCTTCAAGAACTTTCTCGCCTGCATTATTATGAGTTGAACGAAAGCAGATGTTATGTTTGATCATATGATTAAAATAATGATCCAATTTTTTTAAATTGAGGTTTTTTAGGAGTTAATAAAAACTTAAGTGCACTTAGGAGTTTATTAAAGTAGGATGTTATGTTTAATCATATGAAAAAATGAATTTTGGTTTATTTAAATTTCATTTTTTTGCAGGTTGCATATTTTAAAAAACAATCAGTCTTTTTATAACAGACTGTAGATGTTTTGTCCAACTTTTCTGCTAAAAAGGTCAACAGATATGGTCTACAGACCGCGGACATTTTATCTCTGAAAAAACAAACACTACCTAAACGTGTAAATTTGCAATGGCTGGTTTATGAACATTGAAATATCGATAAAAATGTTATAAATCGCTATCAATATTTTTTAGTTGGTGTTGATCTCATTTTCTGGTACCAACACGTAAAGACAATTGATGCATCCCATGATTATCATTATTTTATAAATTAATGAAAAAAAGATATTGAGGAAAATTAGATTATATAACAAAGGAGATAAACTTTAAAATTTGAAAACATGAGAGGTTGAAAACGTCTCGCGAATCGACTTCAGTTTTTAATATATATATACTAATACTAATAGGTTAGTGAAAGGAAAAATTACCAAAATAATCAACTATGACATACTTTTCCGAAAATAATCATTGATATTTAGCCTTTCGTTTCAGTTTTTAGACTTCGCTTTAGACCTCATTTTAGCCGTCACTTTTATGTACTTGAAAGAAACATACAAGCTCACATGTTGGCGACTTTGTCGGGGTCAAAGACACCCGTATCTACCGGCTTCTTAAGACGCCTTTATACGCCCAATTTTAGACGCCCAATTTTAGACGCCCATTCTGACATCTTTTTAGAGTCTTAAAGACGTTCTTTCTGACGTCTTTAAGCCAAATCAGGTAAAGCCACATCCATCCACAACCGGTGTCTAAAGACGACGCTTTGGAATCTAAAGACTCTAAAAAAAGTCAAAATATGCGTCTTAAGACACCCTTTTATACCCCGATAAAGCCGCCAATATGTGGGCCCGTATGTTTCTTCCTGTGACACAAAAGTACATAAAATTAACGTCTGAAGCGAAGTCTAAAACTGAAATAGGGGCTAAATTTCAATGATTATTTTGGTAAAAAGTGGGTTAAAGTTGATTATTTTGGTAATTTTTCATTGGTAAAAAGATTGGGGAGTGAGATGCTGAGCAAAATAGATAGAACCGGTGTCATCAATCGATAGCTCGAGTCATGCACCGACTGTGAGTGAATCTTTCAACCTACTTTTTATTATGAACATTTAATCCATTATACTATATAATTAAAATGCAAGGGAAAATGATTAGTAGATTTTTGATCTTTTAAACTTTGACACAAATTTATCTTATATATTTGTAGAATAGTTATGGCCCCACTCTAAGTGGAATTTTACTGGGTACGCTTATTGTTGTTGTATTTGTAGAATAGTTATGGAAAGCTATGCCTCCCACCTTTAGCTGCCTGCTTCTTCAAGTGGGTAGTATAGCCCATTTCTGACAAATCCCATATCATAAGCTTCTTCTTTTACTTTTAAAGAGACAAAATGAAATAATAATTATATATATATATATATATATATTGATTAGTAAATATTATATATATGTGTGTGTGTATAGTGAAAAAAACGTGGTCCTTTCTAAGGTTTTGGTGGTGTTCGAAGATAACAATGCTTTATTTGTTCTCGTAGAAAATTAATTTTTGTTTAGAGATTTGAGTTTTTTTAATTCAACAAATTGGTTGTCAGTGAAAAATATTTTGTGACTAATTTTTTCTATTATTTTCGTAACATATTTGTATGGATTTTGTATGATTTTTTTATGAGAAATTTGTATAGGGTTCGTGATGAGAAATTTGATTTTGCTATATAACTTATACTTTTACAAATGATATACAATACCCGTTTTCGAGATTGTATTGTGCTAACCCGCTGCAACACCGTCACGCGAGTGAAAAAAAACCTAGTTAATGATTAATTGTGAATGAATCAAAAGCGATATTTACTTTGTGGTCATACTTTTAATTAATCTTTAGTTGAGTAGTGCTCCTTTACGAGAATTTATGAGACTTGCCAAAAATCGAAACTCTTGATCTATAGAGGAACAATATCACCATTTTTGTTCAATAAGATACTAAAGTGGATGATTGACTCATTCCATACTAGAAAGAATCGCAGAAAACCGTTTGATAACACGGATTCCTATTTCTCAATGATATTCCACGATCAATACAATTGGCTAAATCCTGTGAAATCATTTCATAGAAGTTCATTGAGATCTTTTTTTTTTGTAAAGGAAATCAGGGTTCAAGCATTTGAGAGGCCCTAGGCAAAACTTAAATCCGGGGCCTTCTTTATTAGCATTTTGTTCTTCATTATTCACATTTTCTTCTTCATTAGCATCTTGTTCTTCATTAATTACATTGTAATTGTTACATATTTTAGGAAAGATCCTCTTTCTTTCTCAACTAGAGTATCTAGTTTTAATTTTTTCTTCCTTTTTGAACACCCGAATTCATATTTAGTCATTGTTGATCAATTTTTAACCAAATTAATCACTCAAATTTAGGTCACTTAAACGCTACTTTAGACGCATTTTCAGTACTTTTTATAAACATACGGCCCCACATGTTGACGGCTTTGTCAGGGCTAACTGAGTGTATTAAGACCCATTTTCTACCGTCGTCTTAAGACGCCTGTGGACACCCAATTTAGACACCGGCTTAAATATGTATACGTAAATTGGGCGTCCACAGGCGTCTTAAGATGCCGATAGAAAAGAGGTCTTAAGACACCCATTTACACCCCAACAAAGCCGCCAACATGTAAGCTCGTATGTTTACAAAAAGTACAAAAAAAGACGTTTAAAGTGGAGTCTAAAGCGGCGTCTAAAGGACCTAAATTTGAGTTATTAATTTGATAAAAAAATTGGTCATCAAAGACTAAATTGATAATTTTTCCTGTATAAATTACTCATATGGTTTTAAATTTTTAACATTTATAAAACATACAGTCTTTAGGTCGCTAAATTAACATCACATGATTGACCAAATTACCTTATATAAGGACTGTATATACAACAAATATTTAAAGTTTGTGATTATATGAATAATTTATGAAACCTAAGAACTAAGAACGAAATACTAGCAAATCACATGAATCATCTTGACGGTTTATTTTTTTTATAAAAATAATATTAGTTTAAATTGTTATATAAGCAAGATTATAAGTGGTATTTATGAGTAAAAAATTGCCATAAAAGAAAAATCATTGAGGAATGTTTTTCACCTGTGATTTTAGATCCTAAAAAGTGTGTAAAAGTGTTCTCGTGACAGTTTCCATTTATAGAAATAACGATCACCGGTTTTTTCTCCTATTGTTTCGCTCTTCATGTTCGAGTCGCAACTACCGATTAACTCACAAAATCAAACAACAATCGGAAAAACAAAAAAAAGAAAAAAAAAGTTTTTAAAATCATACGACAAATTATAAGAAATAAAAACAAAATCTAACGTAGGTGGTCAAGGGAATGGCAAGTTCCCAACCATCTAAAAGACCGTCGAAGGTCACCGTCGCCGGCGCCGGAGGCGGGTCCACCGGCCAACCTGTCAAATTCGCACGACGAACTTCAAGCGGCCGTTATGTCAGCTTACCAAAAGATGCCGTTGATATATCCGGCGAGTCATCAGGCGATTACACGAATTACACCGTTCACATTCCGGCGACCTCCGACAATCACCTATCGGAGACATCAGTGGCGACAAAGGCCGAAGAACAATACGTATCGAATTCTTTATTTACCGGCGGTTTCAACAGCGTGACACGAGCCCATCTCATGGATAAAGTGATTGAGTCCGAGGTGAGCCACCCACAAATGGCGGGTTCTAAGGGCTCATCGTGTGCAATGCCGGCATGTGACGGTAAGGTCCTGAAGGATGAGAGAGGTGACGAGGTGATACCGTGCGAATGCCGGTTCAAGATTTGTCGAGAATGTTTTCTGGATGCACACAAAGAGACCGGGTTGTGCCCGGGTTGCAAAGAACCGTATAAGCCGAATGATGGTGAGGACGACGGGCCAACCGGGTCATTATCGGTTTCCGGGCCGGATGGTAAACGGGCCATGTCGTTGGTTAGGCAAAACCAAAAGGGGGAATTCGACAACAAAGGGTTGTTTAACGAGACGTCGGGTAGCTATGGTATTGGTAGCGCATATTGGCCTCCTGATGATGGTGGTGGTGGTGGTGGGAAGGGGTCGGGTGGCGGGTTTGGAGATCCGGCTGATAAACCTTGGCGGCCGCTCACCCGGCGACTACCAATGCCAAAGAGTATCATTAGTCCTTATAGATTGTTGATAGTGGTTCGGTTTATAGTGTTGTGTTTCTATTTGACATGGAGAATTTCGCACCCGAATGATGAAGCAATGTGGTTATGGTTCATGTCGATTGTGTGTGAGATGTGGTTTGCATTTTCATGGATCCTTGATCAGATCCCAAAGCTTTGTCCGGTGAATCGATCAGCTGATCTTCAACTTCTTCATGATAAGTTTGATACACCGGACAAAGTAGCAAATCCGGAGGGTCGTTCTGACCTCCCCGGACTTGATTTCTTTGTATCAACCGCGGATCCAGAAAAAGAGCCACCTTTGGTCACCGCCAACACCATCCTCTCGATCCTGGCAGTTGAGTATCCGGTTGAGAAGCTTGCTTGCTACATATCTGATGATGGTGGCGCGCTTTTGACGTTCGAGGCAATGGCGGAAGCTTGTAGCTTTGCTGACCTATGGGTTCCCTTTTGTCGAAAACATGACATTGAACCGCGAAATCCTGATACTTACTTCTCTTTGAAAGGCGATCCAACCAAGAACAAGACGCGAATGGATTTCGTCAAGGATCGAAGGAGGGTGAAGCGAGAGTACGATGAGTTCAAGGTGCGGATCAACAACTTGCCGGATTCGATAAGGAGGAGGTCAGATGCGTTTAACGCAAGAGAAGAGATGAAGATATTTAAGTCCATTCGGGAGCGTGGGGTTGACCCGACCGAGCCAATAAAGGTAAAACGGGCCACATGGATGGCCGATGGCACTCACTGGCCAGGTACGTGGACTAACCCGAGCCGTGATCATGCTAAGGGTGATCATGCTGGCATCTTACAAATAATGTTGAAGCCTCCTTCTCCAGACCCACTACATGGGTCAGGAGAAGAAGGTCTTATTGATTACTCAGACGTTGACATAAGTTACCAATGTTTGTGTATATGTCACGAGAGAAAAGATCCGGCTATGACCATAACAAGAAAGCCGGGGCAATGAATGCACTTGTACGTTCATCTGCCGTTCTGTCTAACGGACCGTTTATCCTAAACCTCGACTGTGATCACTATATATACAATTGCATGGCGGTCCGAGAAGGGATTTGCTTCATGATGGACCGTGGCGGGGAAGATATTTGCTACATTCAGTTCCCGCAACGGTTTGAAGGGATCGACCCTTCAGACCGTTACGCGAATCACAACACCGTCTTCTTTGACGGAAACATGCGTGCACTAGACGGGGTACAAGGCCCGTTTTACGTGGGGACCGGGTGTATGTTTAGACGTTTTGCATTGTACGGTTTTGATCCACCAAAGCTCGACTTGATAAAGCCCGAAAAGAATGAACCGGGCACCAAGACACAAGCATTGAAGGCTAGTGATTTCGACCCGGACCTTGATGTTAATGACCTGCCAAGACGGTTCGGGAACTCGACGCTTTTGTCAAACTCGATACCCGTAGCTGAGTTTCAAGGCCGCCCGATCGCGGACCACCCAGCGGTTAAGTATGGTCGACCGCCCGGTGTCCTTCGGCACGCTCGTGAACCGCTTGATCCAACTACAGTTGCTGAAGCTGTTTCTGTGATTTCTTGCTGGTAAAGAAAACTTTCTGATTGACACATGACGATAACATCAAATATGATTTTCAACTAAACAAAAGTAAGTCCTCAATATTGATACAATATAACAAAAATAAAGGACTCACATTTGTATCCATTTTTTATAAAAAATTGATAAATAAACTAATGAATGGTTAAATACTTCTAAAAGGTCTCACAAAATATTTTATTATGTTTAATATTACATGATATATTTTAAATAATCTATTTGATTATAATGGTTCGGTTGATTCAATTATTAAAAAAGATTGTTCGGTTAGCTTGGTTAACCCCGGCTTTAAATCTAGGTGGATTCAAGCTAATTTTAATTAATTAACTCAATTATATATGAGTCAAATAAAGTATAAACATTATATTATTTATAAAGGCAGAAGATATAACCAAAATTTTGTTTGTAAAATATACGACAAAACTTTTGCAATTTATAACATATTTTTTATATAAAAACAAAGGATATTATTTATCAAGGTGTATTACTTATTTACTTCAGGGACATCAACATGTTTAAGTTTTAAGATGTTAGATCACCTATTTTTAAAAAATAAATATCGACTGTAATCATCTTTAAAATGAGCATTCTAAATCCATCTTATCATAAAAAGCTTTTTAACCATTATTCTCATATGTATTATCTCTCCTCTTTTTAGCCTCAACGCATCCTTCTCACGTGCATCCTTTCTCTTTTACATCATCATTTCTTTTTCTATTTTTTTAAACAAATATAATTTTTTTAAATAGTTGGTGTGAAAAAAAAACTTTTTTTAGAAAAGACTTCTTTTTTTTTTATTATTTTGCCAAAGAGCCTAGTTTTTTTTAAAAAAATTGATTTTTATTGTTTGAGCCCCACATTTAGGTTGCATGTTGATGCACTTCCTCAAGTGCAAAAGTCAAATGCACCATCTCCTCAACTCTCTCTCTCTATTGATCACTCTCCACATGTACCCTTCATGTCATTAAGTGCATCCTCAAATGCACCATCATTGTGCGTAGTCTAAGTAAAGCATGATATAAGGTGCTAGAATTTGGCAAGCATAGCCCTACAATCCGACCAATAAAATAAAACATGTGTTAACCTGAGTAAAATATATTCGTCAATCACTCAACGTGACTAAAACTTAGCCAATCATCACTCAACTTAATTGGCTAAATTCTAGCCGGTAGGGGTGTTCAAAATATCCGAAACTCGAAAAAAATTCAAAATCTGAATCGTATCCGAAGCCCGAAAAAACTGTATCCGAATCGGATAATATGAATTTAGATTCGGGTCGGGTCGGGTTTCGGATGCAAAAACTGGTTTTCGGGTAGGATATCAGACCCGAAAAAACAGGGTTATTCGGGCCGAATAATATATTTTGAATTTCGGGTCAGGTTTCGGATAAACCAAAAAAATTTCCAACCCGAAAAACCTGAATAACTCGTTATCCGACCCGATTGAACACCCCTACTATCCGGCTATTGCCCAAATCATCTACAATCTAGCCGGTTAGATCTTAGACGCGTGTGTTGAGTGGTGACGACTAGATTTTAATCAAGATAGAAGATAGAAGGTGTTTTTTTACGCTATATTTTACAGTGCGGCCGGCTAAATTCAAGCTTCTTTAGACAGCTTCATTAAGAAATTGTTTAAAGAATATATATTTTGTAAAAAAAAAAAAAAGTGAGCCGTAATGTTTAAATTAGTGCTTTAAACATTTATCAATAATCAAATCAAATCAAATAATTATAAAATAAACTATAATCGAACATTATATATAAAATAATTAATTTTCTTCTTTGTGGATTTAAAAACAGGTACGAGGACAAAACGGAGTGGGGTGATCGCGTGGGATGGATCTACGGATCGGTCACCGAAGATGTTGTAACCGGGTACAGAATGCATAACCGTGGGTGGCGATCAATCTACTGCCTCACCAAACGAGACGCGTTTCGCGGCTCGGCCCCGATCAACCTCACGGACCGACTCCACCAAGTCCTTCGATGGGCCACGGGCTCGGTCGAGATCTTCTTTTCAAGAAACAACGCGTTCCTCGCATCCAAACGACTCAAATGGTTACAACGTTTAGCGTACATCAACGTTGGCGTGTACCCGTTCACATCACTTTTCCTGATCGTTTACTGCTTCCTGCCCGCGCTATCGTTGTTATCCGGTCACTTCATAGTAAAAAACCTCAACGCGACCTTTTTGATGTATTTGTTGCTAATGACATTATGTTTAATCGGGCTTGCGGTGTTGGAAGTGCGATGGTCCGAGGTGTCGTTAGAAGATTGGTGGCGGAACGAGCAGTTTTGGTTGATTTCGGGCACAAGCGCGCATTTAGCGGCTGTGATCCAAGGGCTTTTGAAAGTTATGGCGGGCATCGAGATCTCGTTTACTCTAACATCAAAAGCGGTTGAAGATAGCGATGATGCTTACGCGGAGTTGTATCTTGTGAAGTGGACGTCGCTTATGATCCCTCCGATTGTCATCGCGATGATTAATGTTCTCGCGATGGTGGTCGCGTTCTCGAGAACGATTTATAGCATATCTCCGCAATGGGGGAAGTTTGTTGGGGGTGCCTTTTTTAGTTTTTGGGTGTTGGCTCATTTGTATCCGTTTTTTAAAGGGCTCATGGGGCGGAGACGAAAGACACCGACGATTGTGTTTGTGTGGTCAGGGTTGATCGCAATCACGCTCTCGTTGTTGTGGGTTGCGATCAACCCAAACTCCGGTCCTACCGAAGCTAACACGACAGGAACAAATTTTAAATTCCCGTAACAAAATAAGAAGTTTATTTGTAGAGTTTTGTGAGTATTACAAGAGGTATGTAAGTGATATTTGTTTTTAAAAAAAAATTCATGACCGTTACTTCTAAGTTTTTACTAAATGTATCACGTGTTATTCACGTGTTCTTACATGATTCTTTTATAAATGCTATTTTTTTTAAAAAAAAACTAAGCAATACAAAAAAGAAACATATATAAATTTTGGTTATAATTCACGGATCAGTTTTTTCAAATTAAATTTATATACAAGGCAAAAATGAAGAAATTAAATCAATAAATAACAAATCAAATTTTATGATTGTTTGAACGAAACTAAAAAAAAACATTACTATTTGAATATATGAGTGATGTTATAGTAAAAAAAGGTTAAATTGGTGAAAAGTGTGATAAGTATTGTGAGTCTATTATATCTATAATTTAATGGTTGAAATCAAAGTTGTATTAAAAAAGTTAGTGTAAGGGTATTTTATTTATAAACAATTTTGTTGATTTTTTTTATCATATCCCCTCCATTTTTTGAACGGTCATAACTCATAAATTTTATATACGATAATATTCTCTTAAAAAAATTACACCAAAAAAATGAGCATTTTTTTATCTTTATAACGTGTATAGTATTGTTATATAAAAAATAAAAAAAAAAATCATGTATTCCTTCACATTTTATATTTGTAATGCGTCATTGTGTCTTTTTTTCCTGTCATTGTGTCTTTTTGTTTCTCATTGTGCGTTACTATTTTTTTCTAAAACGATGCGCTTTAAAAATAATAATGTTGAAACAACACAATCACATACTTTTTATATATAAATCATAATGATAAAATAATAACAAATTTATCTAATATATAAAAGACAATGATAAAATATAATCAACTAATCAAAAAACATAAAACACAATAATGAATACATATGACACAATAACCTAAATATATGTTAATAAAATAAAAATTTTTGAAAAATAAAATGTTGAAATAATACAATTGTGTATTTCTAATATGGAAAAGCTAAAAAAACAAATAACAAATTTATTTAATATATAAAAAACAATAACAAAAAAAACATTAAATAAGTTAAAATGTATAACACAATGATAAATACATATAATAAATGACCTAAACGTAAAACACAATGATATATATATATATATATATATATATATATATATATATATATATATATATTACACAATGAACTAAACATAAAACACAATGATGAGTATATTACGCAGTCACCTGAACGTAAAACACAATTATGAGTATATTACAAAATGACCTTAAATGTCACACCCCCAAATTCCCACGTGCGGTGTCAGACCGCACGGGTGTGACGTGGCCATGAATCATCGCTCTTGGTTATATAGAACGACTCTATATGAGTTACACAATCATACAACTTTATAAAATCAGACAAGTTTATACAACTACGCAACGGAACAGTTAAATGTTTAAAGTAACATAAATAGTTAAATGTTGCAGCGGAAATGTAAATTGTTTCAGACACTACATGCCAATAATTGTTTTAAAATCAAACGATGCAAACAAAAGCCTAGGAACAGAGTCTATATGGATGCCAGACTCCTTAGTGCATCTCCATGTGCTTCCTAGCTTATGATCCATCAATTACCTGAGAATACATACGAAAACGTGTCAACTAAAAAGTTGGTGAGTTCACAGGTTTAGACAGTAATAAAATAGTAAGACAGGCATATATTGGGTATGTTAAGTTGTTTATTGGATCCACGATCCATGAGTGTGTCAGTTCATCTTACCGAAACTCGACTATTTCCTTTGTCTCCCCGGGTCATCGCGGAACCCAGCGTCAACATCGATATTACACTCGTTATGACCTCCAGTCAACATTGATTCCAAGTGGGGCTAGTCAAACCCAGTAGTACTACGTAATAACGACTCGTTTGTTACACAACTAACGGTAAGGATATGTGAGGACTTGTTGCGATAATAGTTACACTCGAAAATGGTTTTTGCAACATACCAGTCATATATCTAAAACAGTGCATAGTATTCTCACCCCAATAGTTTATCAAAACAGTTAAAAGTAAAAGCGGGGCTATAAACTCACCTGAGTTTAGTAGAGTGCGTTCGTCAAATGTACGGAGTAGTGCGCTTGTTAGCGGTTACCTATATCACATAGGTGTCATGAATTTGTGTTCACATTCATGTGGGTCTCACAGGACCGTATTCGTTTTCAAACAACTCCAAGTTGTTATTTGGGTCGCGTTGACCGTGTTTGACTATGTTTGACCGTGTTGACCGTGTTTGACCTAACGACCCATTGTGTAACAGCTGTGCCGGAAACGTCGCCGGAACAGCGAACGGAACAGTAACGGCACAGTAACTCAGGTACAAACTATGCAAACTACTGTTGTACTGTCAACTACGTAATGCTAAACAGTAAACTATTATGCTATTGTTTCTGAAATCTGATTAAACTTTACAGTTTAACAGTCAGAAACACATCAGACAACAGTGAACAGTGAAACAGATACTTATGGATGTGTTATTATGTGTAAACGTATGCGAGGTTAAACAAAACGAAACGATAACGGTTGTTGTTACGGAATGCTAAACCGATGAGTTATTTGTATAGGTGACGATCTGTACGAATGATTCTGATAGTTTAACGTTCTGAAATAATAACTTAACAATAGAAAACAAGAATCAGAAAGCAAAACCATCGTCGTGTTCGTTCGAATGACGATTCGAACGAATACGCGCGATGGTGACGCGTTCTGACGAAACGATAACGAAAACGATAAAAGACACGAACGATCATAAATTCAAAGAAATAATATAATTCTTATTTTACAATTTTGAAACTCATCAGTAAACAAATTTAATTAAACCGTTTCAAGAAATCGCGAACAAATCTAACAAACGCGTAACGATATTTCATTTGTAAATTAAATTAATCGGTACTAAAAATAATTCGTTAGAAATAAATAAACAGCTATCACTATATTCTAGAATATATTTTATGTGTTAAAAGTCTAGGAATAATTCTCTTATTTTAATTACGAAGAACACGCGCGTCACTTCCGGAACCGTAACGAGAATACGAACCGAGCTACAAAAACGAACCCGAAACCTTTCGGGGTATAAATACCTTAAGTGAAGGTATTTTCTTCACTTTCTCTTCATCTCTTTCACATCTAAAACCCTAACCCCGGTTTTTCACCCCCAACCTCCATTTTCAAGCTTTAAATCATCATATCTCCCTCAAAACTCAACGAAATCGAGTGGTTCTTGAACCCACGCGTAGCTCTCATCATCCTTTACGTGAAAGTACAACTGATCTAGGAAGAAACCCACTGGAAATCAAGGTATTGAGCTGTGAAAACTTCGAAAATTAGGGTTTTCGCCCTTTGAGTAAACCCACAGCTCTAACCGGCCAAGCACCCTCACCCGTGAACCTTATGACCATCAAGACTAGCCCTAGCACACACCATCTTCGAAACCACCCTTGCATCCCTGAAATGAGCGAACCTTTGATGGAACCACCTTCGGCCGAATGACCCACACAGAAGGTCGAATGACCTTGGCCGAAGGGCCACCCCCTTCGCCGGTTTCACCTTCATTCGAGCATGGGCTCATTCGACCACCTTCGACCGCCACACCCTCATTCGACAGCAACCATTCGACTGACCCCATTCGGCAGCTGTCACCTTCGCCGGTCAACCTCATTCGTTGGCTTAGTCATTCGGCTGAGGTGCCATGCGGACTAGGTCCTCATTCGACTGACATGCATTAATTCGACCACCATCAACCTACTTTGGTTCTTCAGCCTGCTCAATCCTCCTTCGGCTGCCACTTAGTTCGACTGAAAACCAAGGCAACCCTAGTGTGTGGATTCAAGAATTTTAGCGGGCCCAATAACACTCCTTCGGCCCAGTAACAAAATTAATGACCCAACAGTTTGCATGTGGCCCAGAATTTAATCACATTGTTATTCAGCCCAGGAAGATTGTGTGGGCCTGCGACCTACACAGTTGAGCAGCCATCCTCTAATCGATCCATGTGAAAATGGGCCTAAGGCCTCATTCAGTAGCCATGCCGTTAGCATCATGCATCCCATGATGTTTTTCTTTTTATTTGGCCCAAACCTCGTTTCTTTTGGGCCACTTCAGCTCAGGCCCACTTGATTTAATTGGCCAAGACAAACCCCATCTGAATTTAGCCTAGTTGGCCTAGGCCCAACGCATGTTATTATGATCCGATCATTTGGGGCCTATGACTACTAAATGGACTTATGTATTTGATCCATCATATAACTAGTTGGCCTTAGTAGATTTAGCCTAGGTTTAAGCCCAACGAAAAGTTACTAGGACCCACAACTTGTTAGTTGGTCTAGTACACTAAATTCGGCCCATATCACTATCTTTGGACCAACAATATACTAACTTGACCAAATAATTATATTTAGCTCATTTGTTAGGCCCAACTAAATCTCTTTGGTCCACACGGCTCATGTGGTCCATGGTTTTGGTTCAATCCAACTAATAGGCCCATGAGAACTCATGTAACTCAAGAATACTTAGGTTGGACCAAGAGAGTGATTCGGCCCATCTTTTATTCGTTCTCTTAAATCACGATGAAACTGATACTTAGAAATAAACGAATAAGTAATCAAACGCAGAATATGAACTTAAACATCTCAAAAGCGACAAAATGTGGTGATTAGTTGCAAAAGCCTAAAGCCATGTGTTTGATTTTCTCAAACTAATGATTTATTCATGGAAATAAAGGGGACCTTTATGATATGAAACTAAGTGACAGACTATTAATTTCTAAACTTAACTTAAACTAGTCAAGTGTTAGAAAATCTACAACAATTGAGATTGGGCCGAATCATGACCGAGCCTTACGAGGGTTAGCCAAAGTCATGGCTAACACCTACACACACACGCTTAAAAACATGTAACTCATACTTACAAGTTCAAACATTGTAAATAAATACAGGATCGTGAAAACAATATCAATTACAACAAAGAGCGCGTGCATTCTTGTTTGAGACTAAGTCAACTACCCTAACTGCAAGGTGAGTTCATTGTCCCTTTTTAAACTATTTTGGTTTTTAACTCGGGACTGAGAAGCATGTTATTCATTTTAAAACAAATGTTTTAAATTTAACAAAATGCTTTTATACTATAGATTATGCCAAGTGCTAAAGGCATAAGACTCTATTTAAACTAAATGCTATTAGATTATGCCAAGTGCTAAAGGCATAAGGCTCTATTTAAACTAAATGCTATTTGATTATGCCAAGTGCTAAAGGCATAAGACTCTATTTAAACTAAATGCTATTTGATTATGCCAAGTGCTAAAGGCATAAGACTCTATTTAAACTAAATGCTATTTGATTATGCCAAGTGCTAAAGGCATAAGACTCTATTTAAACTAAATGCTATTTGATTATGCCAAGTGCTAAAGGCATAAGACTCTATTCAAACGCAATGCTATCTGATTATGCCAAGTGCTAAAGGCATAAGCTACTTGCTAATACTTAAGCTATGTGATAATACCAAGTGCTAAAGGTATTTACTAATTGATCATGCTATTGGGGACGCTAATTCTATGAAATCATGTTACAAGCGAATACTATGAGTTATGCTAAATACTAAGGCTACGGGTTAAACTAAATGCTAATACTACGGTTTATGCTATGAACTAATACTACGGGTTATGCTTAATAATAATGCTATAAGATTATACTACTTGTCTATGCTATGGGTGTTATGCTAGAGACTAATGTAAACATTAAAGGCTAATAATTCTATAATGCTATGGGGATCCTAAATACAAACATACACATATACATTTTGAATAATTGAATCTATGGATGCTATAAACTCTTGAATGCTATATGATTGCCATGCTCAAACAACGGTTTGGCCTCTCAGTGCTTGCCTTAACCGGTTGTAAAGCTAGTTCTTGTGCACAAGTTACGTAAATGCTGGACTCTTTGTATGCTAAAACTATAGGCTACGGAAGAACAATAGTTGGTCTCTCAGTGCTTGCCTTCAGGTGTTCTCCTAGCCGGGACTTGAAGAACAATAGTTGGTCTCTCAGTGCTTGCCTTCATGTGTTCTTCACAGTCTTATCGAGGAAATGGACTGATGGCCTCTCAGTGCTTGCCATGCAGTGTTTCCCACATCTATTTACCTGGGTTAGCAGTAACTAGGACGATATGGTGATCCTGAGTTGACTTTGTGTCGACCTTGAAACCCTCTATCTCCCCCTGAGTTGCTAATCACACCTGGGGCCGGTTTGGATTGACAATGGATTCCTTTGGGCATCTGGTTATTCATACCGGTATCTATTAGACTAAACTCGAGTATACTATCGGTGATTGGGATAAACATACAAACACAGGTGTTTAAACTATGATGGGGAAAACTATACGGATGGGTAGGTGAAAGGCTTAATTATCATTAATAACAGTGTCATATGCTTATTAGTATGTGGTGGGATAGCGTCTGGGCTTGACCCTTTCAGGATTCCCTATATATAAGCATACCGATTTGGATATTACATGTGGAATTAATGAGGTTAAGGTTTTACCTACGGGCGTTTTGCTAAAACTATTTAAACTTACAAACTACATGAACTCACCAACCATTGTGTTGACTTTGTTTTCTTACATGCTTTCTCAGGTGATGCACAGGTTTAAACATATGCTTTTGGATTGCATGCTAGGCGGCCTAAATAGAGGACCTAGTGATTTTGGGAAGCACATATTTTGTTAATCATACGAATCATTCTTGGATGTCTTGTACAGATTACAAGATAGAATACTTTGATTCTTTTGTTAGGTTTACCAAGTTAAATTATCAAACATTGACATTGTAATTTAACTTTGTAATCCTATTCATATGCTTTATTGTGCTTTAGTGATTCTTAACATTGATGCTATGTAACAATCTGATCAACCCGATTATCACACCCGATATCGCGCCCCGGGAACCTTCTGCCGACGGGGACTCCGATCCAACCCCGCCGGCCCGGGGTGTGACACATTGGTGACGTGTTTAGGTGTTTAGTTCAAGTGATCGTGTAACGTGCGATTTAGTGTCGTGTGATGTTTGTGAGCACCAAAATCGCATCCGTGGGATAAACTTACTATTTTATAGTAAGTTCCTATTTTAGGAAAGTTTCCATATTAGGCAAACCATACAAGGAATCACTCTCCGATTATTCTAATATGCATAGTTAACTATATGAACATGTTATCACATAGCACATAGTCAATTTAGTCGGTTAAGCAAGTTTCTCGTTTAAAAGTTACTATTTATAGTAAGTTGCAAAAACTAGCGTGTTTCACTAAGTCTATCAATCAATCTCATCAATATATCAGTATCCTAGTTTCAAATAACCATTTAAGCATACTTGTTATAACTAACACATAGTCTTTTACCGATTTCGTAAAATAAGTTACTATTTATAGAAACTTGTAACAAATACACATATTTCAATCATTCTAGGGAATCAAAGTACATAGTATCATCATGTTGACATCAAATAATCGTGTTTAAACATACTACAATATCAAATTTGTGATTCCATGAACATTTGTAACTAAAAAGTTACTATTTATAGAAATAATGGTTTAATTATTAATCTTAACAATTCTAATAACTCAAATGCATCAATAATCATCATACTTGCTCAAAATCATCATCTAATCACATACCCCTTAGTTCATCATCTAACAACATCTCTTAACAACAAAGTTACTATTTATGGTAACCATCACCAAATATCATCTTTTGACAACAATAACACTTCTAGATCTTGCAAATCATATCAAATATCGCATATAACAAAATTTCAATATCAATAATCATGTAAATCTACCTAGATCATACATGCATGTGATCAAAAACACCCTATTTCATAGCAAACTCAACAAATACCCATTAATCCATCTAAATCTCATCATGGATCCTTCTTATTTCATCAAATCAGCAAATACACACGAAATCATGGATCAAAGTGAGGTGAAATTTCGTGATGTGTGGTGTGTGTGTGGTTGCATGTGAGCTAATGAGCTTGTATGTGTATGTGTGGAAGTGATTTTAAGCTAGATTGAGCATAGATACTACCTCACAAGGCTTCAAATTGTTGAAATGGAGCTTGTAGGGGTCGTGATTCCTTTCAGAGGATATCGAGGAAGCTCCAGCAGCAGATGAAGTAAAGGGGATGGGGTGGATGAGTTCCTCAAATGCTTCAAGTCTTCAATCTTCTTCAAGAATGAACCAAAGATAGCTCCTAGATGGCTCCAAGTGGGTAATGGTGATGCAACAGAGTGATAATGGTCGGATAGGAGGTTTTCAGTCGAGAGGATTGAGTGTAGAGGATGACTGAAATGATTAACATTGGTTTTATAAAGATTTTGCGTGTTTGGAGCCATCGCGTACCGCCGAGACTGACAAGAGTCTCTCTCGGCGTACCGTAATGAATATAATAATCGTTGTTTCTCGAAACACGCCGCGTACCGTGAAGATTGAAGTTGATCGGTCGTCGCGTACCACGACGCTTTCGAAGAATTCAATTCTCCCGCCTGGGCTTCGCGTACCGCCAAGGCCCAACCAGAGATCCGTAGCGTACCACGATGGATCCTAGTTGAGCCCAAGGCCCAATTTTGTTGTTCGAACCGATTTTCTCGTATTTCACGATTACGATCATCGTTTCTCGACATGTTAAGATTGTTCCACCTATTTTAGGTTTCTTAGGACCTAGGTGTTGTGAAATTGGACTGTGGTTTGTTTAATTCACCAACATTCGTTATTCAATACACGTGCGAGCATTTTACAATAATTCCTCGAATTATCTGTGTGTTTGGACTGTTGTGCCACGTGTCACACTAAATATTAATAATTATAGTGTCACGTATGTAATAATAATACACATTATTATTAAAATAAAGTAACTACTGACCTGGATTTTACGAGGTGTCACATGAACGTAGAACACAATCTTGCGTATATTACACAATGACATGAATATAAAACAAAATAATATGTATATTACACAATAACTGAACGTGAAATACGATGATTATATATTATACGATGTTTAGGAGATAAAACACAATGATGAATATATTACATAATGATATAAACATAAAACACAATAACCAACATGTATTTTTCAAAAAATAAGATAATTTATGTTTTTTAAAATTATGAGTTTTAAAAACATAATGTTAAAATAACGCAATTAAGTACTTTAATACATAAAAAATTAAATAAAAACAATTTATTTAATGTATAAAAAACAACAATAAAATAACACAATATGATATATATATACAACACAATAATAAAAAAACATATCACACAATGACTAAGCATAAACACAATAATATGAAGCATTAGACACAATGACCAACATACCTTTTAATAAAAATTTGGAAAATGACACTGTAAACTGCACGATCCTTCTCATATTCTCACTCTTTTTACTGAACCTAAACCTTGAATATATTTTATTTGTTTCACTTAATTTAATCATCTGTCTCTCACTATTTTTACTTTAGTTTTTTCTTCTCCTTCCTAAACCTTTTTTTTAATAATTTATAAAAATATGCACATATGCATGTAGCATTGGTGCATATACACACACACATTTTGACAAAATATTATAAATATTCATATCTTTAAACTATCTGTAAAACAATAAATCTATTCTAGTTTCATTTATATCATGTATGTATATCGGTTGAAAAATGAGATTAACTCAGTATGTTTGTTTGGATATCGATTGATTCAGTTGTTAAGGTTCTTGAGAAAATTAATGATTATAAGAAAACTTCTGTTCATATATACATATATA